>RJWJ010035899.1:0-16393 GCA_004363605.1 Indri indri
AGACAGAGTCTCGCCGTGTTGCCCAGGCTAGAGTGAGTGCCATGGCGCCAGCCTAGCTCACAGCAAACTCAAACTCCTGGGCTCAAGCAATCCTTCTGCCTCAGCCTCCCGGGTAGCTGGGACTACAGGCATGCGCCACCATGCCCAGCTAATTTTTTCTATATATATATATTTTTAGTTGTCCAGATCATTTCTTTCTATTTTTTTAGTAGAGACGGGGTCTCGCTCTTGCTCGGGCTGGTCTCGAACTCCTGACCTTGAGCAATCCACCCACCTCGGCCTCCCAGAGTGCTAGGATTACAGGCGTAAGCCACCGCGCCCAGCTTCAAACTGAATTTTTAAGACTTATTTCATGTTTAAAATGTTTTGACATTCTGATTGCATATATGCATATATTAATATATATTCCTATGATTTACATACACCATCGATTGGATTAAAGAACGGGACCCACACTTAGCACTGGCTAATTGACTAAGGCTAATAGGAATTGTCTTTATTTTTAATTCTCTATGTACTGCTTTGTGATGATTTTTTAACATCAACATAAAAATTGCACCATTTAATTTTTCTGGTGCAGTGTCTGTCTCCTTTAACATTTATTCAACAACTAGTTATTAAGCACCTTCTATTAGTCACATATTGGGTTAGGTACTGGAGGCAAAGCAGGGATTTTAAAATTCTTGGTCAAATATAATTGGTGCTTGAGGTTAAAAGGGATAATCCAAACTATAATTTCAACCCTAAATCAATATGATTTCTATCACTCCTTCACTTCCCCCAAGGACAGCCTCTGTGTTTTCATACTCTGAAGGGGGTGATCACAAAGTAAAATCTCATGCCTCTCTAGACATCCTCACCCACCTTGACCAAAATGCAGCTTTGACTGCTCCCTAACATGCTGGCAACACCCAAACCCACCGCTGTCCCAGCCCCGCTCCTGAGCTTCAGATCTACACACCAACTTCCTCCTGCTGTTCTACAGAAAGCTCACCCTGTGTGGTCTAAACATGGCAGAAATACTCTGCAGGGATTAGGGGGATTTGGGGACGGGGTGGTAAATCTGCAACTAAAGGATACGGGAAGCACTGCAGGGGGGAAGGGCCTGCCTTTAACCCGCACTTGGGTGAGGGAAAGACATAAAGTGTAACCATAATGTTTGTACCCTCATAATACCCTGAAATAAATAAATAAATAAATAAATAAATAAATAAATAAATAAAACTGATCCTTTGACCCACAACCTAATTCTCCTCCAAAGAGCTCATCTCATTGAACATGCTACAAGCAGCACAGTTAGGGCCAAAAATGTGAGTCATCCTCCATACTGTGTGTGTGTCTCTCACACATGCACAACACACATATGCTCAGTTACCATGTCATTGATTCTGATGAGAAGGCCTTTACATGTAAATAGAGGAGCTGTTATTATGGATTCTTTTATGTGTAGGAATGTGGAGTCAAACCTGTCAGGGTTAATGTCTTTCTTCAATTCTATGATACCATCAAATGTAAGGCCCATGTCCATCTCAGCAACATCAAATTGCAGGGAAGGACAAGCCCCATTTAGAATCAAGGACATACTATAGTGCTTCCCTATTGTTCTCCAGGAGGGTGCCCTGTTATAGCTTTATGTCTTCTTGGCTTTCTCGATTTACTAACTATAGAGATAAGCAGAGCTCCCTTTTGTCTTATACCATTTTAATTTCCCATTTTTACTAGCTGAATGTAGGATTTATATGATTAATCTATTGATGGAAGACAATTTTTGAGAACACAAATTGCAGTCAAGATGTTGAGTAAAATCCAGATAAGTTTGAGAAATTCTGTAGCAGAAATTCTGAGAGCTCACAAGAGGCAGATGAGACATCTAAGGATGAATTGCAGACACAGATCTCCCCTACTTCCTTTATGATAAAGATTTGACTATTTATGATAGATATAAGTTGTTCTAATGATGGGAAGAGAAAGTGAAACAGCTGAAGAAGCGAGGCAGCACACAGTGCAATAAAACTTGGGTGGTATTTTTAGTATTAATGTAGTAGTCATGATTAATTAAGCCTTGATCAAAATATAATCTATTTGAGCTGAGCTAGAGGAAAACCTTATTCCCATGCCACAGCCGATATCATAGCTGAATAAAAATATGAACCAGACAGGGCTCCATCTTCTTTTCCCCTCCCTTCTCCCTCTCCCCTAGGATTACGGAGGACTGCAGAAGAAGGGGCTGCTGATATTAGCAAATTTTATTTCTAAAATCTTTATCAAGCATTCCCTGCTTCCCCGTGCCTCTCCACTACCTCAAGCTCTAGTCTAAATTCTGGTTATTTGTCTGTCACCTACACTCTTGCTATAGTCTTTCAATGCAATGGTTCCCAACCTTTTTGGCACCAGGGACTGGTTTCATGGAAAACAGTTCTTCCCAGCTCAGGGGAGGCGGGGAGGAGGAGCGGGCAATGGTTCCGGGATGATTCAAGCACTTCACAATTATTGTGTGCTTTATTTCTATTTTATTACATTGTAATATACAATGAAATAATTATACAACTCACCATAATGCAGAATCAGTGGGAGCCCTCAGCTTGTTTTCCTGCAACTAGATGGTCTCATCTGGGGGCAATGGGAGACAGAGACTGATCTGACAGGAGGTGGAGCTCAGGCAATGATTCGAGTAATGGGGAGCAGCTGTAAATACAGATGAAGCTTCGCTCTCCCACCACTCACCTCCTGCTGTGCAGCCCGGTTCCTAACAGGCCACAATCCAGTACCAGTCCACAGCCTGGGGGTTGGGGACTGCAGTTGCAATGGGTTTCCCTGCTTCTGGTCTCTCTCCTCTCAAATCAACTTTCCTCATTTTGCACTTATCACAAATTATATATTCATTTAATTCTCTATTATCTTTACTTCCAATGCTTTCCATAAGTTCTGTGAGGGCCTATCTGTAATTCAGCAACATTACAAATCTTTAGATAATATGTACTGAATTAATAAATGAATGACACTATCAACATGGCCTTCCTTAGATTCAAACCTCATCCTTGAACAAGGTTCTTTACCTTTCTGTGGCTCAGTTTCATCACTTATAAATGAGAATCACAATACTAACCACCTCAAAAGTTGTTAAGAGCATTCATAAAACAAAATGAATATATGTAAAGCAGTTCAACAGTGTCCACCACATTGGAAGAATTCAATAAGGGTACAGCTACTCTAATTTACTATAATATTGCTGCTATCATTATTATCATTATATTATTATTATTTAAATCCCCTTAAAACAGGTACTCCTTGCTTAAAGTGACCTTGGCAAGGTACGTCAAATAAATATGATCGGGTACATGAACAGTTCAGTACATCCTACCCTACTGCCTTACAGAACCACCTATAATTCTTTCTCTCACCTCCATGCGATGGTGAAAACAGCCTTCCCCTTCTTCACTGGCTATTAATCCATACTCATTATTTAAGAATATCTTCAGGAATTCCCTATTCCAGGAAGACTACTGAGGACTTAGTACAGTTATGAGAATAATAGAATATTTTCCAACATTTTAGTATTATACAAAATAGTTACCCCATGCAACATCCATTGTTCTAATTGGAACCAAGTTTTCAAATATGTATACATATATCACTGAGCAACCCATCTTACTTTTTCAATCCTTAATTCCACTTTCATAATAAAGGAGTATAATATTTGCTTTTTTCAATTTTAAATAAACATTTTTTCCCCAGGAAATATTTTTAAATAAGTGAGTCAATACATTCTGTACAGATGAATTACAACTATGACTCAGGGCCACAGAAGAAGTTTCCCATAATAAATGACAATGATTAGTGCTAGTAGACCAAGTGCTTCAGCTCCTGTAGTAAAGTCTTCCCAGCTCCTTTCATTAATCAGACTGGTTACCTGGCTTTATCATTAGTACCAGGCCTCTCAACTTGGTGGCTGAATCAATTAATATATAATTTAAATCAGAAGCATGTTTAAAATTCTCTCAGAGTATCCTATAGTGACTGGGGTAAAAGAACCTAAGTATGTAATCCTGGATTGATTCCATACATTTGTTTGTAAAAATAATTGATTATCGCTGACAATTATAACTTTTCTCAAGCAAAAGCTATCTTTTTTTCTTCTTCAATACCCCTTCAAGGGGTACTGCATGCTACAGATAGAATTATCCGCAGAGTTTAATGACAGATATCTATGGAATGGAAAATATCTTCCTAAAGTCACATCCACACTGCCTGAGAGATTGCTCTCAAGCTTTTCCTCTCAATATTGGTTGTAACAGAGGATAAAACTTACAAAGATCCTGAAACTTACAAGATAATAAATTAAACTAGGTAAACCACTACAAGCTCCTTACTCACTGATAAGAGTTTAGATACTCAACATTAAAAATATCAGTGTACAAAGCACAGCTATATCATTTTATGCTGGTAATGCTATTAAGAAATAAGGAACGTCAAAGAAACTGCAAGAAGACTCAGAAGTCTAAATCTTAGTTTTCCTTTCAAAAGAACAAGATTGGATTCAGCTACACAAGGATTATTCAGACAAGTATCCTAGCTTTATTTATAGGTAATGTGCTTGTCTTAGTCTGTTTTATGTTACCATAATAGAACAACACAGACTGGGTATTTTATAAAGAAAAGATATTTGTTTCTCACCATTCTGGAGGCTGGGAAGTCCAGTATCAAGGTACCAGCATCTTGCTGGGGCCTTCTTCCTGCATTATCCTGAAAAAGGACCACAATTATCCTTTTATCAGAAACCCACTCCTGCAATAACTAATTCACTTGTACAATAACAGCATTAATCCTCTAATAATAGGTGACTTAATCACCTCTTATTAGGCCCCACCTCCCAACACTGTTGCATCGGGGATTGAGTTTCCAACACATGAACTTTGGGGAATACATTCAAATCATAGCTGTGCTTCATCATTAAAAAATTGCATTATATCTAAAACATATTATGTAAAACATAATTTAGCACGTGCAAAATAGAAAGCATACTCTGAAGCTTTAACACATGAATCAAAGAGGTTTAGTATTAGAAATACTCAAAGAGGTTCAAACGAAGGCTCTCTTTTTAACTCTGGAGGTAATCTCTGGTTGTGCCTTAGAAAAAAAAAGGTGAAAATTATGATTAAGTCAAATTATCTTCAAAAACAAAGGGAGAAATAAGAGAAATACATTTCTAATAATCAATGCAATATGTTTGCCAAATTCTACTAAACTGTAGAGACAGAAAAAAATAGTCTTTTCAATCGTTAAAGACTTTACACATAGAACATAGGTGTTGATAATAAATGTGTATGTGTAAGAAAATAAAAGCAATTAACAAGTTTTTTATTAGAATCTTATTTAGACATATATTATTAAGAATAATTATTTGTTATTTTAATGTTTTGCTCCAATAATACCCTAAATCATTCAACAAATATTTATTCAACACCTATCAGATGTCAGGCTGTACAGTTAGGTACTATAGATGAATGAAACATGACCCTACCTCAAGAGAATCACAGTCCACTTAGGGGGACAGGTATGTGCTACAATGTGGATATGTTTATGTTCACAGCATTACAGAAGATATTTATGGCAATGAAATTTGAAAATTTAAGAGTATTTCTAGTTCACCAATAACAACACCAAAATAATTGCCATAAGTAATGGTTACATCTACAAACAGATATGAAAACAAACATTAATGGATATACTAGGTAACTAGTTCCTGGGCCATTAACTAGCATCTGAGATTTATGCATGTCTTCCTTTCCAAACCTCTGAAGTCAGTTTCTACACATCTCTAATTTTCCCAGTGCCTGGTTTGGTGCCTTACCTACAACAGGCACTCAATGTCCCTTGACTGAATTTGGCATAACATTCTAAAAGCCCATTTGTTTTTTATCTAGGCAGTGTTACATGGACATGCCTGGTTTAAACAAAAGCTCTGCCATCTTGACACCTCTCTGAGTAACACTCTTGTTATGTAAACTCATGAACCCCGAGTTTCTTCATTGTTAAAACAGGATGGCTCCACTGACTTCCCAGGGTGGTTGTGAAGATGAAATAGGATAACATATGCCAATTTTCTGGCAAATAGTAGGCACTCGATAAATGTTATTGCCCTTTTCCTTTTCTTCACTCCTCTCCCCTCTCGATTCTACATAAGCAAACATGACAAAAAAAATTTTCAATTAATATATACAAAGGACAATTAACAATAACTAAGTACTTTTGAGCCTACTTTGGTTACTGTTAATATTTTAACATCAAACATATTAAGTGTAGATAGAATTGTTTTACATCTTATATTTACTTTATTAAATTATGGGTTACAAATTACTTTATAAATAAGCCAAAACTATTTTGTTGAAGGAAATTATTACACATGCAAACAGGACTAACATTTCTGTTACTAGAATAAATATCTTTTTATAGGGCTTAAGCTGATTTTTCTATAGCCCTTTACCTAAGAATGAATATTAATTACAGAAAATCTTATTAAGGGACTGACATGCCTCTATGCCTGAGGAATTCTAAGTTTGAAGCCATTTTATCCCAGTCATAGAAAATACATGCAGGCTGAACACACCCGATCTTGTCTGATCTCAGAAGCTAAGCAGGGCAGGGCCTGGTTAATATTTGAATGGGAAAATAGACATAGTCTGAGGGTCTAAGACAAACATGTGTACCTCTGCCTGGCAAGTTGCACCCTTTGGAGTCCACTTCAGTTGGCAGTGTTAGGACTCGGTGTTGGCAAGAGATACCTGCTCAGTGAAACTGACCCCAAACTCCCAGGAAAAGGTAGGCATGATAATGACTTCATGGAGGAAACACACACACACACACACACACACACACACACACACACACACACACTGGATAATTGTTCTTGGACACTAGGCTTAAAGATCAGTGAACATTTTCTCACATAATTCTCACAACAACTTATAAAGTAAGCTCTATTGCCTAATTTACAGAGTAGAAAAACCACAGTTTTGAGGTTAAGCAATTTTCTCAAGGTCACAGACCCAAGTCTATCTGATAGCAAAGACTGTTGTGTTAGTCAGGGTTCCTTAGAAAAACAGAACCAACAAGGTATATATTAAATATATAAGAGGAGATTCATTTTGGAAATTGGCTCACTGTATTGTAGAAGCCAAGAAGTCTCACAATCTGCCATCTGCAAGCTAGATAACCAAGAAAACTGGTGGCATAATTCCATCTGAGGCCAAAGACCTGAGAACAGGAGAGAATTCACCTTTTGTGCACCGTTCTGTTCTATCCAGGCCTCCTGCATGATGCCTGCCCTCATTGATGAAGGTGATCTTCTTTAGTCTACTCATTCATTCAAATACTAATCTCTCCCAGAAACACCCTCACATATACACACCCAGAAATAATGTTTTACCAGCTACTTGGGCATCCCCTAACATATAAGTTGACACATAAAATTAATCATCATAGCTGTGCTTCTAACCAAATCTCATTTTGTCCCCTTTTGGGGTTTTCTAGAACAATGCCCCTGAAAGAGCCTATCCACAAACTGCTGATGACCATGTGCCTGGAATAAAGAAGCTTGTGCCTAAATGTAAATTGTCTACACACACTGCTTAAGTCCATGGACACTTTAGTGGCAAGATTTTCTAGATAGAAGAAGCAGTGCATCAATTTATGTTCTGGTGCATGTTCCTTATTGTCTGGAACCATTTCAGCAGTTTCTCTAGGATTTTGCCTTCCTCCCTGTACTTATCTTCTCTAACTGCTTATTTGTTTGTCTCTACAGCTAGACCGTGGGCTCCTTGTGAACAGGGATTTGGGTTTGGTTTGTTCCATTAGAGCCACTACCATTCAACTAGAGTCGGCATGTGTGGTAAAACGTACTCACCATCCTCAGGCCTGGGAATTTCCCAGGGGCATCTTCAGGGCACCTCTAGGGTTTTGATCAAAGGGCAGATGGTGATGAGGATAACCAGATTAACAGTAATGGTCTCACAGGTCCTTGGCAGGTTGCCCCAAGGAAAGCATTAAAAATTAAGAACTGCTGTCTCTGAATTCCACTGAATGTCACATGGTAGGAGATCACAATGAACTAAATACTTAACTGGGTAGCATTCAGTCCTGTATGTACCCTCCCTGAAGTCTTCGGGGGGAAAGCATCAAGTCTGCTAGGGACTTTTTAAACCAAAGCAGATAATGTTTTCTCAGCCAACCAACCAATTGCCTACTCTTTGCACATTACCCGCGTGGCGGGGGGCGGGGGGGTGTTTGTGTACATTTGCAGCCAGCATATGACCTACACTATCTTAACGGTTGAATTTCATTCTGCACCCCACTCTGCATACTGATCTACTCTACTGTTGCTCCCCCAGAAGACTCTGAGACCACTCAGCTCATTTCAGTTTAACAAATGGGTTTTTCTTATCTTCCTTTGACCAGGAACTCTACTAAGAACTGAGAAATCAAAGATAATAAGGTGTGGATCTTGCTGTTGGGAACATTGCACCCAGTGGATGAACAGGTCATTTTAACACAACATGATAGCTGGTAGAAGAAAAGCATGCATAGGGTGCGGGAACGTGCTGTCTCAGTGGAGTTCTGAAGAAGACAGAAGAGTAAGCACACAAGGAAGAAGGAAAGGGAATTCCAGAAAGAGAGAGCAGCATGAGCAAAGGCACAGGGTCAGAAAAGGGCATATATGGTAACCAGACATTTCATATTAACATAATGGAAAGATGGGAGATGGTGTGTCATAGGACCAGAGGAGTAAGTGGGAGCAGGGGTAGAGGAGATTTGCCAGCCTAAGGAGGGTAGGCTCATCTTCATCCTGTGTTTAGAGACCAGCCATTAGGACACATTAAAACAAGAGAGTGTCAGAGTCATGTCTGCATTTTCAATAGACCACTCCGACAGCCAGGAGACCATTAGGAGGCTATTATGGCAATCACAGAAACAGATAACAAGCAAAAATCGAGGTTGAACAGAGGGCAGGATCAAAAAATATTTAGGAGGACCTGGGAGAATCTAGTGACTGATTAGAGGAAGGGTGGGCAAGATACCAGTATCCAAATTGGCCATAGGCATGTCACTGACTTTGAACAGAACACTGGGCCAGAGGGAGGGACACCGGGAGTGGAGCAGGATTGGCCAAGAAAATGGGAGCCCATGAGTGCTGTTTTGAACATGTTAGTTTAAGGGATATGCCAGCAAAATGTCCAGCCAGCTGATTTTTGTATGATGCTGCAGCTTAAAACAGGAGAAATAGTTTTGAAAATAATCAGCATATAGACAAGAGGTTGCAAACTGGCAGACACCAGCCAAATCTGGCCTGAACACATGTTTTGTTTGTCCTCTTAAGCATTGACACATAGCAATGTTCAAAAAGATTTTAAAATCCGCTTTTATATTGCCAAAGTATAAAATATGAGATATTTTATATAAAAATCCAAATTTATGACCCCTCTTGAAAAACTGGGAAATCTGGCAACATTGAGCCCACATTCCCTTGCAGTATCAATTGTGGGCCCAAGCAGTCACTGTCCTCCTTCCACCAAGGCTTGGCTCTATTGTTCACCCTCTGCTCAGATCAGGATCCACTGCTACTTGTCATCATCAGGGTTAAAAGTGAAATAGTTGATGCATTTCTATTCCTGTAAAACATTGGAGTTAATGTGCTTACATTATCTCCCTGATCCCTGAAGCAGTGGATTTGCGATTCTCGTTTTAGACCTTGGATTAAGAAAATAAATGCTTAGAAACACATTCAGTTTTTTAAATGAACTAACACTATCACTCTGTCCATTGCTGCTGAGTGTTAATATCTATGAGTTCCCAGATGCTGTTCTCACAGGGATAGTGAGTATTTGGGGATGGGCAGGCATAAGTAAGTTCCTGAAAGTGTGCACAACTGGAACTTAATAGAACCTAGCAAAGACTTATTCATAAATATTTACCATCTATATCAAATTATTTAGCGGTTAATATAAATATACAGATCAGATATTTTGGTCAAATCATCCACATTTAAATAATAAAACTTCA
The DNA here is from genome assembly GCA_004363605.1 of Indri indri. Taxonomy (NCBI): domain Eukaryota; kingdom Metazoa; phylum Chordata; class Mammalia; order Primates; family Indriidae; genus Indri; species Indri indri. The sequence continues at coordinate 10,057 of RJWJ010035899.1, forward strand.
GCCTACAGAATATAACAACAAATAAAAACAAACAAAAATAACCCACAACATGAGCTAGTGATTGATACCAATGGCAAAATATTTAGAATACCTGATGTTCAGTGTTTTCTTTCCATTTCACTTTGGGAAAACAGAAGCATAAACGTAACTTGAATTTCATTTTCATATCTAGCTGGGGAAATAATCTCATAACTAGAGCCCAACTGTGAACCATTAGACTTCATTATCCACTACTTGAGACAAAAGAAAATCTGGATACATTAAAATCTCTATTGTTTGGAAAACCCCTGTAGTCAAACTGACCAATTTGTGTTTCACTTTCATTACTTTCTCTTTACTTCATCCCCAAAGAAGTATAAATAACTCATGAAGGAATCAAAAGACAATCCACAGGAATGGAAAGGAAAGGGCACTCAGCTATCCCATTCTTCGGCTGTCTAAAATTTCAGGTTCCAAATCTGGTCGTGGTGAAATGGCTCAAATAGTTCCCAGGCAACAAAAGGGCTTCCTGGTGTAGTCAAATTTTAATCAAGCTGTTCCTTTAATGGAATCACCCTGGCATGTTTCAACCTTACTTTTTCCCTTTATATTGATACAGGATCATTAATTATTAATAAAATACTTTTCCATAGTTGTCAGCAAAGGGAGGAATATAAAGTATTTGCAAAGCTTTTCAAAGATAAGTTTGTGGTGTTTAACTTACACTTCTAGTTTTTTCCCAAAAAGAAACAAAATCAAATGATAATCTTGTCACTTGCCATGTTTAGGATGAAGTTATTGAAAGAATATAGAATGTAATTTAGAAATATAATGAATATATACATACATAATCTATACAATATTTCCTGAATCCTCTCTAAGAAATCCTGGAACATTTCCAGGTATCTAGTAGTCATAGTCATATCAGAAATGCTGGACAAAATCTCTTGTATATTATTACACTGAGATGTCTAATTAATAGAAAATACTATATAGCACATGTACTAAATAGTGGGAGAATAAATCATATAGAGAGGTCCAGAAATAATGAAAAATATTAGCCTGAAGTCTTGTTCAAATTACCTTCAAATGCTCATGCTTTATTCCTCCTTTCAAGTAAGGCTCATAGGGTACAAGCTGCCCCGAGCTCCAGGATCAACCCCCAACCTTTTCCAATCACACCATTTTTTCCTGCTCTCTATCCCAAAGACTTCTGATTGCTTTGGGATTGGTTCACTTCTGCTTTCTAGGAAACCATTAGCCACAGGACCGTTGTTAACGGTTGAGTCTCCTCAACCTCCTGAGACAAAGGATCGGCAAGATCTTCATTCATATGGTTAAGAGAAAGGACTCTAACCTCTCCTTCACTCTGTTGCCTTCTTGCATCTGCTCTATACATTTTCTTTACTGTCCCATCCAAAGTTGCTTTCTGTCCCCCACTCAAATGGCCTCTGTGCTCCTGTGCCTTCTAGTGTAGATATAGTCTATACAGAATATCACTATTTCATAATTTATTGCACATAGGGATGGGACACCATTACAGGTGATAATAAAGAGGAGATGATAAACATCTTTCTTGACAAACAAAGATATCAAAGTATCTTTGACAACCTAGGTACCTCCTTCGCTATCAATTTAATTATGAAAAAGAAAATTCAAATCCCCTCGAATAGTGCTAAAATCAAAGATAGCTTGAATGCCCCTTATTGAGATCTCAGACCATTGATTCCATCTACACTACTAACTTGAGTTAGACTAACCAGCGACTTTTTAAAAAAATCACTAATCCCAAATCTTTATTAGCTCCATCAGCTTCATTCTTGCTTCTGTTTCTAATGCACAGAAGGAAGACATTTGTAATGACATTTGACATGGATGCCGTAAGCTATGCATGACCCTGTAGTTGGGGTGATGACAATGAGAAGACAACAGCCATGCACTTGTGAATCAACCTTTGGTGGGGTTGTTTAAAGAAGGAAGGATCCTATCATAATATAAGAAATGGATGTTGTGATTCATCTGGAATTTTCCTTAACAAAATAGCTTCCTATTCACACACTACTCTGTACTTTTCTGTGAGAAGGAATAATAAAATACAAATCACATCATACACTTACTCATTCTAATAAAGCTAAAAGGCACCTAATACATTTTATAACAATTTGGAGCATTTATTCTGCTGTGCCTTTCCTTCTAAAACAAATTGGCAACTGTGATGTTAGCAACCTTGTCACTCAAATCCATAATTATAAGGAAGAAAATAACTTAAAACATGAATTGCCACTGCATTAGCCACCATATTTACATATCCGTGCAATTCAGTAATTGCCATAAAAGCCAGTCTTATTTTTAAAGGCCAAAATGTAAAATAATTAAGTTGCTATATTTAACTCTTTTGAACGTGCACATTTGTTATTCTGCAATTTTTTTAAATAAATAAAAAATAAATCCAGTCCATACTACCCAGTCTTGAATGACAGCCTGTTAACAAGGCAGGGAAGGAACAGGTGAGTGTTTAGTTTAAAGATTTCTGTAACTTAGATGAGCATCGTACCAACCAGATTGGGCAGCCACAAGAAATAGTATCTGAGAAAACAATCCAAAGCTGCCCGGGTGGGAGACAACTGCCCTGGCTTACTTTGTGAAGGAAAAACTCCTTCTGTATTTTTCCTCAACTCAAAAATTAATTCCTTCCTTTGAAAAAAAAACTTCTATAAACTAAGATGGGCTGCTTTAACTGCAACAATAACTATTCTATAATAACTCACCACAAATTCAATGTAAACCCACTTTGTTCACTTTAAATTCCATGGATTTCATCATTTCCTTTCTAGTTGTCTTTGAAATAAGAGAAAAAAAAACATAATAAAACACATTCTCTTATAAATTCTAAAATTCATTCCCTGACTTGGGACTAAATACCAGCTTGCAGAATTGTGCGCTGGCCTAGCCAGGATGTGGGGATGCCGCATGGACAGGCTCCTCTTCCTCACACTCAACTAGCTCTGCCCTAAGAAGTTACAAAGAAGACATGAGACTGTGTTCTCCTGAAATCCCATCACCAGCATTTCCTTCCACCACTGAGTGCACATTCAATATAGATAAGAGGACCACATAAACAAGTTGAGACTTACATTGATATCAAAGAGAATACTCAAAAGATCATACAAAAGTAAAGGAAAAAATGCAACTCTATTTTTGAGGCTATTATTGCTGTGAATAATTATAGCATAAGAAATACCTTTCAAGCACTCTGTCTTGATCATTTTTCTCCCTGCATTAAATTATTTAAATAAACATTGATTCTGGCATAATTCTTCAAACTGACTCAGAGAGCAATGCATTTGACAGCACTTAACCTTCATATGCCATCACTGCACGATCGAGACCTGAGATGGCCAAGATCCTTCCTGTTTACTTATTTCCTTTGCTGTGATTATACTGCTACTCAGTAGGAAAATGTCACGTTCCACTGTATTAGCACACTAATAATAACCTTTTCTTGCATTCCAAGTGAAGGTAAGTCATGATAAATAATGTCAACCTTAATTTTCTGGTACTTTACACTAAATCACAGAGAGACCAAGTGTAAAATGCTCTGCCCCAGTTTCTTCTGGCACAGAAATTTTGAGAGCTAGTGCAAACTTTACAAACCATCTAGTGTCCACTACTCTAATTTACAAAAATAGAAACTGAGGCACAAAGAGAACAAATGAGTTGCCCTAGATCACGAACATAATTAGTGGCAAATAGAGGCCTGGACCCTAACTCCACACTGCTAAGGTAGTACTTTTACTTCCCACCACCCCGCTTTTTTTTTTTTTTTTTTTTGGCAGCTAGAGAAAGCTTATATTTATTTGTTCAAAGCATCCAGTGCTATTGATGGGAAAACTTCCCTAATTCTCTTTCAAAATAAACATATCAAACTTGATTTTCATTAGGATGTAGTATTTCTTCACACTAATAAAACAAAATCCAAGACTCAGATATAGATATAGATATACATATATAACATATATATTATATATACATAACCTGCCCTCTAGGCGAAGTACTAGGACAGGGAAGCCAAGCAAGAGAGGAAACTTTTAGAAACAACTGCCCTATTCCATCCAGAGAATATGGAAAACACTGCAACCCCACCTACAGTCCTGACAGCAAAGACTGAGTAAGAAGCCTAGACTTCTACCCCTGCCAGGCTATAATAAAGTGTCCAACATCCCCATCAGGGTGGTGTCAGGGAAGGCTGAATAGGGAGCCAGGACTTTCATCGCCATTTGGCAGTAACAATGTCCCTCCCCTGTGGTTTCATAGGAGGCCGCATAGGGAGCCTGGACTTGATACGAGAGGAGGCCTTTAAAACACAAGATTTAAATAAAATCCAGAGTCTCCTAATGTAATATCCAAAATGTCTAGGACACAATCAAAAATCACTCATCATACCAAGAACCAAGAAAACCTCAAATTGAATGCAAAAAGTTAATCAACAGATGCTAACACTGAGATGGCACAGACGTTAGAATTATTTGACAAGGATTTTAAAGTTGCCATCATAAAAATGTTTCAATGAGAAATTATAAACACACTTGAAACAATTGAGAAAACAGAAACTCTCAGCAAAGAAATAGAAATTTTCAACAAAGAAAAAGAATATATAAATAAGAAGTAAAAGAACAAAGCTGGAGGCTCTGAAATCACAATACCTGATTTCAAAATCTACTATAAAGGAATCATAATAAAAACAGCATGGTACTGGCATAAAAATACATAGACCAATGGAATAGAAGACAGAGCCCAGAAATAAATTCATTTTCAACAACAGTGTCAAGAACACACGATGGGGAAAGGACAGTCTCTTCAATAAATGGCATTGGGACAACTGGATATCCACACGCAGAAGAATAGAATTAGACCTTCATCTCATACCATACACAAAAATCAATTCAAAATGGATTAAAGGGCCGGGTGCGGTGGCTCACGCCTGTAATCCTAGCACTCTGGGAGGCTGAGGTGGACGGATTGTTTGAGCTCAGGAGTTCAAGACCAGCCTAAGCAAGAGCGAGACCCCGTCTCTACTAAAAAAAATAGAATGAAATTATCTGGGCTACTAAAAATATATAGAAAAAATGAGCCGGGCATGGTGGCACATGCCTGTAGTCCCAGCTACTCAGGAGGCTGAGGCAGTAGGATCGCTTGAGCCCGGGAGTTTGAGGTTGCTGTGAGCTAGGCTAAGGCCATGGCCCTCACTCTAGCCCGGGTAACAAAGTGAGACTATGTCTCAAAAAAAAAAAAAAATGGATTAAAGACTTAACTATAAGACCTGACACTGTAAAACTGTTAAAAGAAAACATAGAGGAAAAGCTTCTTGACATTAATCTGGGCAAAGATTTCTTTTATATGATCTCAAAAGCACAGGCAACAAAAGCAAAATAGACACATGGAATTATATCAAACTGAAAAGCTTCTGCATAACAAAGGAAATAATCAACGGGAGGAAGAGACAACCTATGGAATGAGAGAAAATATTTTCAAAACATATACTGATAAGGAGGTTAAAATACAAAATACATAAGTATCTCAAAGAACTCAATAACAAGAAAACAACCCAACTGAAAAATGGGCAAAGGACTTGAATAGACACTTCTCAAAAGAAAACATGTGAATGACTAACAGGTATATGAAAAATACTCAATATTACTAATCATCAGGGAAATGCAAATCAAACCACAATATCAACTCACACCTATGAGAATGCCTACAAAGACAAAAGATACTTGTTGGTGAGGATATGGAGAAAGGGGAACTCTTATACCACCCTGTTGATAGGAATGTAAATTAGTATAGCCATTATGAAAAATAACATAGAGGTTTCTCAAAAAATTAAAAATAGAACTACTATATGATCCAACCATCCCATTACTGGATATATAACCAAAGGAAATGAAATGTGTATGTCAAAAAGATACCTATGTTCTCATGTTCATTACAGCACTGTGCACAGTAGCCAAGATACGAAATCAACTTCAGTGTCCACTAATAGATAAATGGATAAAAAATAGTGTGGTATATATACACAATAGAATACTATCCAGCCTTTAAAAAGAAGGAAATCCTGACATTTGCAACAACATGGATGAACCTGGAGGACTTTATGCTAAATGAAATAAGCCAGACACAGAAAGACAAATACTGCAAGATCTCACTTACATATGGAATCTCAAAAAGTGGAACTCACAGAAGCGGAGAATAGAATGGTGATTACCAGAGGCTAGAGGATGAGGGGATTGGGGAGATATTGGCCAAAGGATACAAAACTTCAGTTAGACAGGAGGAATGAAATAAATCTACTGTACAACAT
>RJWJ010035900.1:0-16197 GCA_004363605.1 Indri indri
AAAAAAAAAAAAAAAAAGAACAGGTGGTCTGCATCACTGGTAGAAGAATTGAAATGACAGTAAAATAACTTAGAAGGGTTTTGAACAGGAATGAGATGTGACTTAAACCCTTTCTAAATGAGTGTGCCTTCACTTGGTTTGAAGTTTTCATGTAGCCAGTTTTGGGGTGTATCTTAAGTTGTGAATTGTTTAGGTTTCAGATTTTTTTGAACAAAAAATGTATATAACAGGCCAGGCGCAGTGGCTCACACTGGTAATCCCAGCACTCTGGGAGTCTGAGGCAGGAGGATTGTTCGAGCTCTGGAGTTTGAGACCAGCCTGAGCAAGAGCGAGACCCCCATCTCTACTAAAATAGAAAGAAATTGGCTGGACAAGTAAAAATACATAGAAAAAATTATCCGGGCATGGTGGAGCATGCCTGTAGTCGCAGCTACTCGGGAGGGTGAGGCAGGAGGATTACTGGAGCCCAGGAGTTTGAGGTTGCTGTGAGCTAGGCTGATGCCATGGCACTGTAGCCTGGGCAACAAAGTGAGACTCTGTCTCAAAAAAATAAAAAAAAACTGTGGATTTTTTAAAGGATGGATTTTTAAAACCTTGTCCCCAGCCACTGTTCCCTCCCATGCCCCTCCCATTTTGTGAGGATTTTTCTTTCTTGGAAAATTTCCCTGTGGCAGGACGATCATTTGAGCCCAGGAGTTTGAGACCAGCCTGGGCAACACAGCAAGATCCTGTCTCTACAAAATATTTCATAAAAACCCAAAATCTCACAAAATGAGAAGGATGGGTGAGCAGTGCCCGCGTGGGAGTAGCACCCCTGCGATTATGCAAGGGGCTGCCCAACAGGGGACTGTCGGGTGGGTGATGTTTGTGCCTGCAGCTGGGAACATACCCAAACCTGGGGACCCCAGCTGAGTTGAAGCAGAGCTGGTCAGTAGTGTCCCCCATCTGTTCCTGAGGTGGGGTGCTCCAGGCTTCTGTCTATGAGCTCCCCTCATCCACAGGAGCCTGAGTGGTTCCTGCCAGTGGCGCCAACATCCAGCCTGCACACCCCAACTCTGCGGGCCACATTTGATGGCTCTTCCTGGCAGCAATAAGGAAATTGAGGATCCGGGAGAAGACATGGCCAACATCAAACCAGGAGTTGAGGGAATCTGGGATTTCCAAGTTAGTGTAGTCCAAAGCCAGTGGATAGTGGAAAAGCTCAACCTCTGGAGGAAGATGGCCTCGGTTGAAATCTGGGCCAATTGCTAGCTGTGCCACATCAGACTAGTTATTTAACCTCTCTGTGCCTCAATTTTCCTGTTTGTTCTTGGGGAAGTTAATATAATCTCTGTTTTATGGGTTGCTGAGTGGAAGACTGAGTTAATACAGACATGTGCTTAACCAGGCTGGCAGTCAGTAAACCTTTAATCTGTTACTATTGTTGTTACTGTTATTACCAGCTCCTCTTCCAACCCTGCACAGTTTATAATAAACAAGCAAGAAGGGCCAGAAATACTCTGAAAAAGAAGGGCAATGAGGGAGGGCTAGCTCTACTAGAATAGTAAAACATATTATAAAAGCCATTATAATTTCAAAATTGTAATATTGGCACATAAATAGATCAAATCAATAGAAAAGAAAATCCAGATATAAACTCAACTGCATGTGAAAATGTAGTATATGGTAAAAGGTGGACTATTTAGACTATTTAGTCAATATAACTGCAGAGTCATATAGAAAAAGATAATACGTTATCCATATCTCACACCTCACACCAGGATGAATTCCAAGTGGATCGAAGATTTAAATGTAAAATTTGAAGCTATCAAAGTATGTGAGCTCCCCAATTAGTTTAGGATATTTCCTATTCATGAATCAAAACTAGAAGCAATAAAGGAAAACACCAATAAATTTGATGGGGAAAAACCCCCACAACACTACAGCATCAGTAAACATAAAAATATTTACAGACTATGAAAAAATGCAATTTGCTATTTATATCACAGGTTAATGTATTCCTAATAAATACAGAACTTATGAAGCTAAAGATTAACAACCCTATAGAAAAATGGGCAAAATATTTGACAAGTTCACAGAACAAAAAATAGCATGCCTCTTGGACAGGCAACGTGGCTCACCCGAGGAACAGTTCCTCTCATACATTATTGATGGGATGCAAGAAGGTACAACCTCAATGGAAAGGAATACAATGTATGTTTACCTTTGACTCACTAACCCTTCTTCTAGGCACCTATTCCAAATATATGGCAGCGAAAACTCCCAATGGCGTATGCACAAGGGTATTCACTGTAGCACTATCTGTAATGGCAAAAAGCTGGACACAGCTCACACATCATCAGCAGGGAGTGGTGGAAGTAACTGTGGTTCTGCCACACAGTGGTGCTCTAGGCAGCTGGGAAAGGAATGAGATCTCAACACGATGCCGAGGAGTGATCGCTGGACACATGGTTAAGTGAAGACAACAGGGGGCATCATAGCACCATGGGTGACGTGACCTTTTTGCTAAGAAAGGGGCGGGGTGATATACATCAGAATGTATTTGCCTATATATTGTTATTTTTATTTTATTTTGAGACAGGGTCTCTGTCACCTGGGCTGGAGTGCAGTGGCATCATCACAGCTCACTGCAACCTCAAACTCCTGGGCTCAAGATATCCTCTTCCCTCAGCCTCCCCAGTACCTGGGACTACAGGTGTGCGCCACCATGGCCAACTCATTTTTCTATTTTTTGTAGAGACAGGATCTTTCTCTTGCTTAGGCTGGTTTCAAACTCCTGGCAATCCTCCAGCAATCCTCCTGCCTTGGCCTCCCAAAGTGCTAGGATTACAGTCATGAGCCACCGTGCGTGGCATACTTATATATTTTTAAATTATATTTGTGGCCAGATGCAATGAACAAGCCTCTCAAGCAGGGGAATCACTTGAGCCCAGGAGTTTGAGGCTGCAGTGAACTCAACTGTACCACTGAACTCCAGCCTAGGTGACAGAGTGAGACTTTGTCTCTAAAAAATAAATAATTTTTAAAACTTTAAAAAGATCAAAATATAAAAAATTAGAGCCCTATAATCATAAATTTGAATTAGAAATATCAGTATAAACCCAGTGTATTTGCCCCTAAAAAATATTTCTCCACTGAAAAGGTCTGTAACAATAGCTACCTTAGTGCACAGATTGTTGTCTCTAAAACACATTTCCCACGAAAAAGAACCAGCGTTCCTCATAGGAATGGCTGATTCCAGGGCTGGAGCAGGACATTTACAAAATTAGCCTACAACATCTTCTCATACCAGAAACCAAAGAAGCTACCAAAGACTACCAGGGTCATGTCACAAGGACACAGAAGCCACCTTGAAGGAGCTCCTCTTGGCCAAGGTAGGGTCAACTGGAGGATCAAATTATTCACTGCAATGGATTAAAACATATCAATTATGTTAAAATCCATGGAAATAAACATTCACTGGCCACCTTTGGAGGATGCTAGCAAATTACCTCAGTTTTCTAAAAGCTAGTAAACAATGAGAAAGAATAAAGTATTTATTTATTTTTAGTAGAGACAGGGTCTTGCTATGTTGCCCAGGCTAGTCTTGAACTCTGGTCTCCCACCTCAGCTTCCCAAAGTGCTGGGATTACAAGCATGAGCCACTGTGCCTGGCCAGAATTAAGCATTTATCCTGCCTTTCCCAAACAAACTGAACCTCAGGGTAACAAAAAAACTTGATAAAGTTTTCCCATATGGAAGAATCCCAGCAAATAGATGTAGAAGGAAAGATAGAATTAGAAAATCACCATTTTGGAACTCCTAATGAAACAATGGGCATCAATGACCGCTAAAATCATTTAGAGAAAAACGTTAGAGAACTTTATAATAGGTGGATTGGGCTGTCAACACTTGAAGTCACTCATAAAAATAAACATCACAGAAGTGCACAAGTAGACATTATGTGCCTTCCGATATAAGCAAGAAGAAACACACATGCAACCTATGAAGGATCCTTGTCCAACAAACATACAAACTTGAATCTCATTAACCCTGTAGATCCAACTATCAGTTTACAGGAGAAACAAGGGACAGAGAAAAGACATCATCAGGATAACATCAGAAAAATCCAGAATGTGGTAAATTCTACAGAAAAAAAATTTACCTGGTTTCAACAAATCTGAATAAAAGGAAAACGCACATGTAAGTGAAATCCATAAATTATGAGACTTAAGCATATATTAACCAAATGCAAGGTGTGAACTTTGCTTGGACCCTAATTTCAATAAACGAAATGTAAAAACATTTGACACAGTTGGGGTAATCTAAACACTAGATATTAATATTCGATGATATTAAGCAATTATTCCTAATATTTTAGGTGAACTAATGATTTTGTAGTTATGTATTTATTTTTTTCAAGAACCCAATGTTTTAGGATGTAGTTATGTATTTAAAAGTCATCTTTTTCCCCATTGTATCTTTTTTCCAGTAGGTGTTGGTAACCTTATGTACTGATTTTTAAATAGCTTGAGACAATTCACATACAATTCACTCACTTCAACTGTATGACTGCATGGTTTTTAATATACTCACAATTTTACAACCATCACTACAATGAATTTTAGAACATTTTCATCAACCCCTAAAAGAAAGCAGAGTTTCTCAAACTTTCATTCACTTGAATTTCCCTCCAATATGCCCCAGCACTAGGCAACACTTTGTGCCTTTGGATTTGCCTACTCTGGGGGGAAAAAAAAAGGATTATCTTTTAGAGATATATTCTTGGGTATTTATGGATGGAAATATGTGTCTGGGATTTGCTTCAAAATAATCCAGTGTTGGAGGCTGGGAGCAGGTATGGATAGATTAAAATATAAAACACTGTCAATGAAGCTGAGAGTGATTGATGCATGCGTGAAACGTAGCATTTCATTATACTATTCTCTTTACCCTTGTATGTTTGAAATTTTCTATAATAAAAACAAACAAGGTTGCTGTTTGCTAGCCTGGTAGAAGAAAAAAAAAACAAGATCGTTCATTATCTCATAATGAAAAGTCTCTGAGGTGGGTTTAAGCAATATTGATTAAGTGGCTCAAGAAGGATTCCATCACTGACTCTGGTTCTTTCCATCTTTCTGCTCTGCCATTCTCAGCATGTTGACTTTGCCTCCTGGTGCTGGCGTGGTTGTGACAGTTCCACATATCAGATGCAGACAACACTGTCCAGAGGCAACAAAAGGGGACACACTGCTGTCTTTTGTCCATTTTTAAGACTGAAGGAAACTTTCCTAGAAACCCCCAGCAGACTTATTTCTCCTTGGCCAGAATGCCCTTGCTAATTCAATCACACAGGAAAAGGCTTGAGACCACTCTGATTAGCTTAGAATCTAAGATCCTCCCTTTGGGAGTTAAATAGATGGTAGACTTCCTGGAAGAATCTACAAATTGCAGGGCCATGTTAGCCATGTATGAAATAATCAAGTAAAAAGGTGATAACTGTTAGGTAAAGCCCTTGATAAGGTCAGCCCCAGGAGGGTCAAGGCAAGGAAGGCTGGTTACAGATATTCGAGCAGGTCCAGAATGCTTCCTGCTGGTCTGGCGGAAGTAACAAAGTTTCCTTGTGGTCTCCCTCCTTGAAGAGCCAGGACTGGACGCAGGCGGTGGGTCCCACACTCCTAGCCGACAACACAGTGAGGTTGAATATACCAACGATGGCCACACCATATACAATAACAGAACTCTGACCCACAACCTCTGCAGCAATAGGCCCCCAACAGGCAGAACTTGGTCACTTAACTGCCAGCTTCCCTATTTTTTGTCCACGACCCACTTAAGAGCAATCAGAGAAAGCCAAATATGCTTCCCGAAGCAATCACACGGGATGAGTCGCTCCTAGTTAGCATGCTTCCAACGGCCCCCTCAACACGCTCCGACCAGGGCGCACCTGGCTGTCCCTGTTTGTCACTGCGAAGCTCTCCCACTCCCTCACCCGCCTCTGAGTCTTCGCGGACGCAAGGGGAGGAGGTGGACGCCCTCGCGCCTCGGGCTCTGAGTAGGCAGCTCTGGGTGCTTCTCAGCGGGCCGTCCCGTTTCGTCCCCCGCCGGTCCGGGCGCTGCAAGTCCCCACCAGAAGCGGCTGCGCAAGCCGCGTCCAGACACGACCGCGACCTCCACATTCTCGGCCTCGGCCGCTGCATGAGGACTGGAGCCGCCTGGTCCCGGGGGCCAGCGGGACAGGCGCGCCGCGGCACAGAGCCGCAGGTAGGCAACTTTCCAACCCTCTGCGGTCAAAGGTAAGAACCGCAGCTCATCGTGGCCGACCTCCACCTCCCGCCCACTTCGACGCCGCCGCAGCCGCCGGAGCAACGGCCGTCGGCGCGCGGCCTCCTGGGAGTTGTGGTTCGTTGCGGCGAGCCAGGCACTTCCGCCGCCCACCGGAAGCACCGCCATTCCCCGGAGCGCGCAGCGAACCTGGTTTCCGAGGCCGGCGGGGAGTTTTCGCGGTTAGCGTGCGCACAAGGACGGGGCCGGACCCACCCGAAGTGACCCGGGCCGCGCCGGGGAGCGAGCCGGGTCTGCCGGGGTCTCCTGCTGCGTGGCCGGGGCTGATAGGGCCGGGGTCCCCCTGGCTGCTCCTAGGACCGGCCGGGGCTGGTCTGGTGGATGCCGCTCTCCGCAGAGGCGGTCCTAGGGGTCTGGCGGCAGGACCTTGTCAGCCCCCAGCCGGTGTTGGGGTGTCAGGCCGGCGTACGAGGACCCGAGGGCTGTGCACCCGGGCTGGCCTCTCTTGTCCCCTTTTACCTCCCTCACCTCATCGTCCGGGCTCATCCCCGGGAGGCGCACCGTGCACCAGGTGCTGGCCGAGAGCCTCCTGGCAGCGGCAGCGCGCGAGTGAGGCCTACCGCACCCCACCGGCATCCCAGCTCCGGGACGTGGACCTTGAACTCAGTTTGAAGGGAAAGTACGTGTTTTCCATGTGAACAAATGATTAAGGCCAATCTAGGCAGAGCGGGCCCAACTGGGGTGTTGGAGGCCTGCACCGGTTGACTGTGGCTGGTGTGGCTGAGATAGGGACTGCAGAGGCGAGCAGGGCGGTGTGTGTGCGCAGAGAGCAGGGACGTTGTGATCTGTGAATGAAAGACCGCGGTTCCATCGGTGCTCAGGCCAGACTTGATAGAACCTTATAAGGCAGTGCTTCTGAGGAAGGCACAGGGTCGGATTTTCAAGAGCCTAAGAAGATAGAGATGCATCTGTTTGTGGAAATAACTCATTGTGAGGAGGGATGCCAAGGTTAAGAGAAAGAGCTGAAGAAGACTTTTTGTTTCTGTTTCCAGCATGGAGCCAGCGTGGAGGTCACAGTGCAAGGGAGATGAGGAATTCCTGGTCAGTCTTTGTGTTGAGTTGAGGAGCTGTGGGTGACATGGCTGGATGTGGAGGAGGGGATGGCAGTGGCAGGAAGCCTAGGAGGCCTGGACTGGACACGAAGTCCCAGCCCTGCAGCCGGAGGGGTCCTGCCAGACCAGTCCCCTCCCAGGTCCATCATGAGGAAAGGAAGGGGAGTTTTATGTCCAAATACAGTCATTGTGACTAAATCTGTTGTGCCCCTTCTGCATGTCAGCACGATGTTAAGCTCTGTAAATGCAATTTATTTAATCCTTCCAGCACCCTCATGAGGCAGGGCTGTCTATTCCAGATGTCTACAGATGAGGAAACTGAGGCCTCTGTAGGTGAGGAAACAGGAGGCCTATTCAGGGTCCTGCATGGCAGATGGTGGAACCAGGACCTGGAAAGCAGGCTGCAGAGTGAGTGTTCCCAGCCCTCACCCCTGGATGCCTCTAGACAAAGAAGGACAAGGTCAGAGAGCAGAGATAGACACAGGCAGTGGGAGACTCCCCAGGGTCAGCCAGGAGCGTCAGGACAAGATAGTATCACATAGTTGTTGGGCAGCCTTCTCGGGTGTGTGTACGTTTGTGTGTGTGTGTGTGTGTGTCTGTGTCTGTGCTCAAGGGTGAGGGTAGGGAATGGATGGGCAGGGTAACAGGGGGAGACTGGGAGTGTTGGTCCCTCTGTCAGGGGCTCAGCTGAGAGGAAGAGGGAGAGGGGGTTGGGTACAGGGATGTGGATTGATCTTGACCAGAAGGAAAGATTCTCACCTCAAAATTTGAGGGGAGGCCAGGCGTGGTGGCTCACGCCTGTAATCCTAGCACTCTGGGAGGCCGAGGCAGGAGGATTGCTTGAGGTCAGGAGTTCGGGACCAGCCCGAGCAAGAGCGAGACCCCGTCTCTGCTAAAAATAGAAATAAATTAGCCGGACAACTAAAAATATATAGAAAAAATTAGCCGGGCATGGTGGCACGTGCCTGTAGTTCCAGCTACTTGGGAGGCTGAGGCAGGAGGATCGCTTGAGCCCAGGAGTTTGAGGTTGCTGTGAGCTAGGCTGACGCCAGCGCACTTGAGCACGGGCAACAGAGTGAGACTGTGTCTCAAAAAAAAAAAAAAAATGTTGAGGGGAGCTACTAGGACAAGTGCAGGCCTGGAGGAGTTTGTGCTCTAGGAAGTTGGCAGAGTCTAGGGTTTTCCTTTGGAGTGAATTAAGAGGCAGGTTCGTCTGCACAGAGAGGACAGTGGTGGGAGGGGCCTGGAGTGGGGAGTGAGAGCATGGGCAGCTGTAAGGGGATGGAGATTGAGTGGATATTGGTGTTCCTGAAGTCTCATACCACCCAGGACTCAGAAACCCCCAGGGGTAGACAGAGAGGGCAGTGGGAACATGAGGCGGATTGCACAGAGCAACCAGGTCAGAGAGGCCAAGAGGTGGGCCTAGGGCCAAGGATGCCAGGAAAGAGAAGGGGCAGTGGGCTGGGCTGGGGTCTGGTGGAGGTAGTGGCAGTGTGCTTAGGGCCACGGGCTGCGAGCTTTCAGCTTCCTACTCCCCAGCCATGAGTCCTTAATTAAGTTTTCTCAAGCTTTTTCTGCCTTGGTTTCCTCATCCACAAAACAGGGAAAATACTGATCATCACCTTTGTGGGGCTGCAAGGAGGATCAAATTCATGAATTCGGTCAAAGAGCAGGGTGCAGTGCCCGACCCATAGAAGGTACAGCCTAAGTGGTCATGGATTCTGAGGGGCAGGAAGTGCAGGGCCGGAGGCTGGGGTCGTGGGCCCCACTGGGTTTTAGTTCCCGTGTCTTTAATGCAGAGCAGCTTGTCACATTTATCAGCCGTGCAGTTTATTTTATTGTGAACTGCCTGTTTGTCACTGTCACTTGCTTCTCTTCTTTCTCACAAGTCTTTATTTTCATTAAAGAAGCTTGAATATAATTTTGTAATGTTCAAAAAATAATTCTGTTGGTTGAGAATTCTTACAAGAAAAAAATAATTCTGGTGATACTTCTTTATTGAATTTACAAATTAAATTGAGGGAGAATTAACTATTTTTTAAGATAATATTTGGTGTTTAAATCCAAGAGCAAAGGGAATGGACCTGTCACACCCTGATGGATGGGGGTGTAGCGGTGTAAATGGCAAGAACGTTTTGCAGGAACTTGGGCAACATTTACTGAGATTTTAACATGCAGCCTTCCTTTAACCTTGCAGTTCTACCTCTTACCATTTTTCTTTAGGAAATAAATACATAGGTGTGCAAAATATATGCAAAGAGATTTGTTACCCACTGTAATAGCCAAAAAAAAAAAAAAAAAACCAGGGAAACCCTTAATGTCCATCAAAATAAATTACGGTATATATGTGGAAATAGATTACCACAGAGCTGCAGGAATGGATTACCACAGAGCTGCAGATAGCTGCTCAATTGATGAATATACGGAGGTGTGTAATGGAGTCCAGCAAACATAATTGAAAAAAACCACCAAATAGGTGTATGTTGACTGTGTACATATTCTGTGTGTATAAAGATGAAGCACATATTTTATTTTGGCTGGACTCCATGGCGTATGCCTGTAATTGCAGCACTTTGGGAGACCAAGGCAGGAGGTTCACTTGAAGCTGGTAGTTTTGGAACCGACTTGGGCAAATACAGCAAGACCCTGTCTCTGCAAAATTAAAAGAAAAAAAAATAGCTGGGCATAGTGGTGCATGCCTGTAGTCCTAGCTACTAGGGAGGTTGAGGCAGGAGGATCGCTTGAGCCCAGGAGTTTAAGGCTACAGTGAGCTATGATCACACTACTGCATTTCAGCCTGGGTGACAGCAATACCCTGTCTCAAAATAAAAATTAAAAAAAAAAAAGATGCATATGTTTTATATAAAAGAAACATGCTTTTAGATGCAAATAACATTTCTGGAAAGATGCAGTAGTTCACAGCATTGCTTTTTGGAAATGAGGCAGAGTATTCGGCCTTTTTGTCTTGCACTTTTGTTTTTTATATCATGAATGTGATATTTTTGTAACTTTTAAGAAAGTTAAAAACTTTTTAACATTTCTCACGAATATTATTTACTGAAAAACTTAATTTAAAGGTTTTGGCTGGGCACAGTGGCTTCTGGCTGTAATCCACAGATCGCTTGACCGTTGCCATGGAGAGTTTAGGCTACATCCATATTTTTTTTTTTCCACTATCACATGATTAACATGTTTATCCTTAACATTTGTTCCATCTTTTTGGTGATGGGATTTCTAGACTTGAGGTCTTGATGATTCCTGTGGTTTTATGCATCGCCAAGCTGTTTTCCATTTGTACCAGCTTCCCTCCCCAGCAGCTCTCATCACCAGGCTTAGCCTGCATATGGGGTTCTTGCTTCTTTTTGGTAAGGTCAGGCAGCTTCTCAGGTGTTTGTTTACTCTCTTGTGACTTGGGTGTTCAGACCCCTTAACTTTTATCCGTTACCAACTTTTACAGGAAAAATAATGAGATAGAAATGCCCTCTTAGAGCTTTTCTAGCCTCAGCTCACCCATTTCTCAAAATAAATCATAAGGAGATGAAAGAAATAAATGAAAAAGGCACTTGGCAGAAAAGCTTCTGGGCTTCAGAACTATTAGAGAATAAGTTTCTGTTGTTTTAAGCTAACAGTTTTATTAGATTTGTTACAGGTGCCACAGGACACTAATACACTGGGCAAGCAGCTTGCTCGTCCCTGGCAGCATCTGCCAACAAGTTTTTCAGCAAGCGGGGTTGGGGCACTGTGGCTCCGATTTCTTATTGGGGCCGCGTGTCTGGTGCAGCCCAGCCTGGAGAATGGCTCATCTCTCAAGCCACAGGGGCCAGACCCTCACCCCCGTCAGCTTCCTACAGGGCCCCTTCAGGCCACACCCACCACCACTTTGCTTTGCCTCCTGCTCCTCCTCCACGGAGATGTTCTTGCTGCTTTTTGTCCTCCTTGTGTTTCTTAGATGCTTCTTTTTTGTATCTCAAATGTGGTTGGAACAGAGTTCAGAGTTCACCCCAGTGTGTGAACTTGTACCCGAAGCCCAGAGCTTCATTTGCATGGCCTCTGATTAGCTTGGGAGCAGAGTTAGCAAGATGAGGCGCATGCCGGTGGATGGCAAAGCACGTGGGGATGTCTGGGGGTGGAGCTGGTGGGGTCAGGGAGCTGAAAGGTGTTCCTTGTGAGTAAACGTCATGTGAGGTCTGCAGCCAGTGTCTAAACCAGCCTTTGTGGGTGATTTTAATCTGGAAGGGGACTTCTGGATCTGGTGGAAGAATTTGGACTTTCACCCAAGGGCAGTGGGAAGCTGGCCTTCCAAAGGGTAATGCGATACAAGCTTTTGTCTGCAGTGGTCCCTGTGGCTTCCTGGGAGAAAGGAAAGGAGGCAGGACCCCTCCAGCCTGCTGTGGTAACCCCAGCAAGAAACTGGGACTGGGCCAGGCAGGGGGGCCGGGTGTGTGTAGTGGCTCAAGGTACTTGAAAGGTGGGTCCCAGCTCTTTGTGGTTGACAGAGTGTGATGGGTGTTAATGGGAAAAAAGCCAAACTCTGTAAAATAATTTTAAAGAGGTTTATTCTGAGCCAAATTTGAGGACCATGACCTGGAGCCACGCCCAAGAAGCCTTGAGCAAGTGGACTCACTGTGGTTGGGTTACAGTTTGGTTTTATACATTTCAGGGAGACAGGGGTTACAGGTAAAGTCATAAATCAATATGTGGGAGGCACACATTGGTTTGGCCCAAAAAGGTGGGCCATCTTGAACGTGGGGCTTACAGGCTATGGGTGGGTTTAAAGATTCTTTGACTAGTAATTGGGTAAAGACATGAAGCTTTGTCTGAAGGCTTAGAATGTTTTAACATAAGGAGCTGCGTATCAGAGATAAGTCACGGGACATAGATTTGTTGTGTAAATTGAGGACTTGCAGGTGTGTCTTGCATATCCTTAGGCCTGTTAATGAGTTACAAAGGATGTCCCCTAGAAGGGAGAGGGCATGATGAGGCATATCTGACCTCCCTCCTCCAAGCAGGCAGTTTAGTTTTAGGATGTTGCTTTGGCCAAGAGGGGATCCATTCAGCCAGCCGGAGAGGGGGTGAGCCTTAAGATTTTATTTTAGTTCATGTGGGAAGGCCTGCAGCAGCAGTCAGGGAGGACTTCCAGCCCCCGTGGGCAGACCACTTGGGATGCATCTCTCACCCTGAATATATGTGGGTTTCTGGCCCAGTTCCTCATCCACCTCCCTCTTTGTCAGGATCACTGTGGTGACATCAGACCCACCTGACATGCTCCCTATCTCAACATTCTCTGCCATGTTTCCAGAGTCCCTTTTGCTCTGTGAGGCAACATTCTCACATTCACAGGTCCTAAGGATCAGGATGCAAGCCATTCCTCACCAACCACAGTCATGGTAAGGAAGACTGCAGAGCCCTGATCAGCACACAGAAGGGTCAGCTGTGGCGGGCAAAGGAGGGCAGTGCGGAGGAGCAGGTGGACACAGGTTTGGTGGTGGCGTGGAGGGGGGGCCTTCTGCGTGGGCTCTTTTTCTGGTGCGTGGGAGATGTCTCTTCTGAGGGTTTGCTCAGAGGTTATCTCCCAGCTGTAGGTCAAGGGCCACACCTTTCATGGAATGTGCAGCATTTGGACAACCCAGATCAGCCCTCCACTGCACACTCCTGCGACAGGTATGTGACTTACCTGTGGCCACCCCAGCATTGCAGATGGAGGGAGCCTCCTTTCGGGGTAGGGGTCATTTTGAGTAAGTCTGATGTTGAGAGTTAGGTAAATGTGTCCTCACACCAACTCTGAAAGGCTCGCAAGTTAAACATTTTGTCACAGGTTTATGTTGTGCCTTAAACGTTTTTTAGGGTGTGTTGATGTGCCTCTCTCCACCCTCCCCCACCTCACCCCAACTTGTTATCTGATAGCAATTCTAATCATTCTGCGTTCAGTTTCTTAATGTCTTTATTGCTTCCTTATCTGTGCCGGCTCTGGCACCGAGGTTGGAGGATACAGTGTCTGCATTGTGAAGTCCTTTCTGTTTCAGCATTGACTTTGCTGTTCAGCCTCCCGCCTCCTTTTTTTCCTAGTTATTCTTGGAAGACGTGAATCCTCAGTTTGACTGAAGAATGTTCGGTGTCTATTCGGAAGAGGTATTGGGACCTGCCATGAAGCTCGTGCCACGAGGGGAGAGTGTCCCTACAGAATTAAGCTTAGGCAAGGAGTTCTCAGACCCCAGAAGTATTCGAGAGCAATAGCGTTCTCAGAAAAGATCGCCCGGGAAATGAATAGTCACTGGGGCGATGTGGTTCCAGCAGCCACAGGTGTTCAGGCCGCTTTGAGGCCCCGGCCCAGTTTAGACGCCGTGGTCTCGGTCAGAAGTTGTCCCCCAACACCCTCTGGAGGGCTCGGCACCTGGATGACGCTGGTGAAAGGGGTTTCCTGAGCCTTCGAAGCGAAAGGCGAGAACTGCCCAAAAAATAAGGCGTGGGAAAGCAGGATTTCCATGACACATGGCTTGACACTTGATTTTTTGGGGAAAATGGGTTTTCTTGAGAATATGGGGTAAGAAAAAAGCCAGCATTGAAACCTAGAAGGACAACGAGTCTCTGTCTGCAGGAAATAATGAGTCAGAGTGTTTGGTGTCTACAGGGGCTCTCCTGTGCTCTCGTAGCCCAAACGGGAGTCGTTTCACTTTTCATGGGGGTCAGAGTTCACAGTTCTTTCTGAACCGGAAAGCGCTGTGCTGATGAAAGGCACCCTCGGGTGGAGGTGGAGCGAGTGTGGCTGGTAGGAGCAGAGGTGCTGGCGCGAGGTGCACTTCTGGGACATCCAGTCCTCTCGGGTGACCAGTGACCGCAGAGAGGCGTGTACACCCAGGCAGGGCTGGGGTCAGAGGCGGCAAAGGGTTTGGTGCGGGAATCGAGGGGATTTTGCCAGACTCACAGCAGGACAGTGATGCGACTGCACCTGGAATATCAGATGAGCAGGAGTGTGGCACATTCGGTGATCGGCCGGCCCTGGCAGGGAGGCAGCACCCCAGAACCCCCAGCCTGGGCGACACCCCCAAGCCAGGGAGAGGTGCCCGTGCTATGCTCCTGGGCACATCATACCCTCCTGGTCCCTACTCCCCCATTGTTGTTTTCTTCTGAAACCAGCTCTGGCTTCATTGTGGTCTTCTAAATTGTACAGTTGTTTACACACCAGCCTCCACCTCCCCCTACTAAGTCTCTTGAAAGGACAGGAAAGGTGAGCCCCTCCTTTGTCTGACTGGAGTGGCCGGTGTCTGTGGGCCTGCAGATAAGACACACCCTGGGCTCCTACCCTGCACCTGGAGCAACCCGGGTCCTCACCCAAGCGTGAGGCCTGTTCTTGCATCCGGGGCCCCCTTGGAGGACCTCAAGCCTCAGCGGAGAGGCAGGGCCGGTACCTCCCCTGGACCCAGGTGGGGTGGTCCCAGGGCGTGGGTGCCGAGGTGGAGCTGAATCCCTGCTTGTTCCTCCACCCAGCCCAGCCTGCTGAGGACCTCTGCCCTTGTCACAGCAGCCTCTCCAGGTCTCAGGAGGAAATGGAAGCACATTCCTGGCCAGTCCCACCCCAGGTGAGTGGGGGGCCTTCGCTCCCAATGCGTCAGTGTCCTCAGACATAAAATGGGTCCAGGAATAGCACCCGTCTCCCCTGGCCATCACACATGAAAACTCCATGATCCTGGCTGGTGCTTCCTGGTGACACCCCCGGCCCTGCAGTGAAGCACCTTACTTGTCTCTTGCACGGACAAGCCAAGAGCTCCTTGGACCAGACCCTGCACGAGTTGTCTGCACCTCATTGGCTGGGCCAGGTCTCTGCTTTAGATATTTTGCTTGTGATGGTTGCTCACCAGGCCCCTGAGGGCAGGTGGAGCTGACCTGCGTCCCCAAGCAGCCACACTGGGCCCTCAACCCTCACTGAGACCACTGGCCATGTCCCCTTAAAGCACCATAGTCACCTGAAGGGTCTCCTGTAGTCGGTTCGGGGTGAAGCACAGGGCCCTGACCTCACTCACATCACAACAGCGCGTGCATTGCCTGGGTGCTGGGGGCCGGTGCTCCTCATGTCCTGTGAGGCTCCCCCATGCCAGGGGTCTCTTCATAGCCACGTCATGGCAGCACATGCCGGAGAAGTTCAAGGATGCATCCAGGTGTCTAGCCAGTAAGTTGTGAAGCGGAGACACCAACTCTGGCCCGTCCCCCCAGGCCAGGGCCAATAGCCCCTTGCCCGGTGGCCTTCCAAGTGGGGTCAGCATGTGTATTCTGTTCTGTAAAGGGCCAGATGGTAACCACAGTCATTGATCACTTCGTGATGGGGATATGATCTGAGAAATGCATCATTAGGCAGTTTTGTTGTTATGCGACCATCACAGCCTGTGCTTACACCTGGGTGGCACTGCCCTCACCTCTCCCTCCTAGGCTACAAGCCTGTGCAGCATGTTACTGTAGGGAGTACTGTGGACAGTTGTAACACTACGGTAAAGTATGTGTGTATCCAAACGTAGGAAAGGTACGGTAAAAATACAGCATAAAAGATGAACCTGAACAGGACCCTGATCATGAATGAAGCTTGCAGAGAGATAGAAGTTGCTCTAGGTCAGGGGTGAGTGAATAGAAAGACCTAGGATGTTACCATGCATTACTGTAGACCTTAGTACATTTAACTACATGAAATATATAAAAAACATTTTTAATAGTAAAGTAACTTTAGCTTGCTGTATCTTTTTTACATTATAAACTTTTTAATTTTTAAGCTTTTTGACTCTTGCGATAACACTTCGCTTAAAACAAACACATTGTACAGCTATACAAAAATATT
>RJWJ010035901.1:0-16393 GCA_004363605.1 Indri indri
AAAATTTATTTTGATTATGTCATCATTGCAACTATTAGTAGTGCACAATTGTCCAAAATAACATAAATAAATTACAAATCTTGAAAAATAACAATTAAACATAAAAAGTAACCTTTGGCAATATTGTATTACAGTTATACAAAACGTTATCATTGAGGGAAACTGGGTGAAGGGTGTGGGATCTCTCTCCATTATTTCTTCTATCTCCATGTGGATCTACAATTATCTCATGACAAGTTTTTTTTAAATGTAACTTTCAGGGAAATTCAGCTCTTAATAAAATTAATAGTGTCAGGTGTGGGGACCAGATGTCAGGTCCCCATGTTTCCTGGTTCTTGGTTCCCAGTACTGAAGAATGGTTACTGGTATTGAGTTGACTGAGCAAATGAGAAGACCAAGCAGATGCAAGCAAGCAAAGTGCCAAAGTTTATTAAAGCATAGTTCATTCTGGAGAAGGAATGGGTCAACCCCTGTGAGTGGAAGAGACCCTGAGTTTAACAAGATTTTCCCTTTTATGCTCATTCCCTAATTTTATGTTAAGTGGGGGGTGGAATATTCATGGTTTTTCTTGGAAAGGGGTGGGGAGTTCCTGGAAAGGCGAGTCCTCCCATTTTCTATCCTTGTAAGGCAATTTCTGGGGGTTGCTGTGGCATTTGCAAACCGTCATGGCACGGGGTGGGTGTGATTTTTACTGTGCTAATGAGAGTAGGTCATTTGAGGATACTGTCACCTTACTTGCATGCATGCTCCAAAGACCCCCATTTGTGGCCTTGATCATATATCCACTTTGCGGCCACTCTACTCTTTCCAGTTGGTGAGACCCCCTATCGTAGAACCAAACATCTGTACAGTCCTTGGAAGCCTTCTTGACATATCATCTGTTTCTTCTTGGAAGCCCCCTCAGGTCAATTTGTTCCTTCTATGATAGGCAAAGCATCTCCTCGTGCCATCTGCTCCTCTGTGGAAACCTCCTAGACAAAGCATCTGTTCTCTTTCCTCCTTATCCCTACCTAACGATAGGGTCTAATTAATTAATGAACCCATAGAATAATAGTACTCATTGCTAGCTATTAATAGAATGAGACAGAGTTCAGCATTAATTTTGTTTTGTTTGTCATACAATTTAAGTACTGAGAAATCTTGCTGCCATAAATATTTGGTTTTGTTACAGCAGAATCTCTAAATCTTTTTAACTTTTTCCAAATTATTTTGGCAAAAAGAAAAAAAACAACAAACGCCACAGTGATGTATCAACAAAAATTATTTTAATGACCTATTAGTTGTTATATTAGTTTGCCAGGGCTGTTGTAACAAAGTACCACAGATTAGGTGGCTTAAACAACAGAAACGTACTGCCTTGCAGTTGTGAAAGTTAGAAGTCCAAGATCAAGATGTCAGCTGGGTTAGTTCCTTCTGAGGGCTAAGAGACACAATTCGTTCTGTGCCTCTCACCTCGCTGCTGATTGGTTGCCGGCAATCTGTGGCTTTGTAGAAACGTCATCCTGATCTCTGCCTTGATTTTCAGAGGGTATTCTCCATGTGTGTGTCCATGTCCTGATTTCCCCTTTCCATAAGAACACCTGTTCTGTTGGATAGGCATCCACCTTAATGACCTAATTTGAAATTGATTACCTCCATAAAGACCTCATCTCTAAATAAGGTCATATTCTGAGGTGCTGGAGTATAGTACTTCAACAAATGAATTTGAGAGGACACAATTCAACCCATAACAGTTGCCAACTCTAGTAGGTCTACTTTCAATTTTGTTAAAGGCAAAGACTGGGGAAACACTGACATGCATATAGATTTGTTACCATTTTTAGTCATTCACTTTCTCAGTTTCTGGAAGCCCACTAAACTAGGCTTTACCAAAGCCTACCAAGTAGCTACCAACTACACTGTTCTTTTGCCTAAAAGCAATTGCCTATATTGATGAACTTGGAACAGTTTGGGGAATTAGAAATATTTTTAATTTAATTCCAACACAAAAAAATATTTGGATAAGATTTTTTTTATATTATCATAGGTTTTAAACTTCACTTTCATCAAAACCTTGGAGCTAAAGATTTAGCTCATTTGATTGATGGAAAATAAAAATAGTGCCATTAACCTCATTGACAAAGCCAGTCTTCAATGTCAAACCAATCAGCATATCAGACTTACTTTCTGTTAAAAAGGAAGTCTGATTCCTTTTGCAATCCCAATGAGCATGTTAATGTGCATCCCCTGTAATGCCTGTCTCACCTCTGAATTCTCTGTCTATGACAGAGGTAGGCAGAGTGAGTGGTGGGGCCCAGGAGTCGGCCTTGGGGCACTCTGCCTCCTGTATTTCTCCCAGATGCCTCTTTGCCTGGATCGCAGGGGCTGTGCTCAGGAGAAATGCATTCTTTGGCAAATTCTAAGGGATGGACATTACATGAAAAATATTTGGATTTGTCCCTTTGATTGGTGTCCTAGAGGGTTTTGTGCCTCCAGAGCATAGTAAGGTGCAGGAGGGGGGAAAGTTTGCCTTTCCATTTAATGTGGGAAAAGAACAGTCATGAAAAAAGAGACAGGAAGGAGAACCAGCACACAGTAAACACAGGCACTTGTTCTTGGGAAGGTCCATCTTAGGAAAGAGAACCAACAGGAGTCGAGAATTTGGAAAACAGTTTCCTTAAAATTACATGTATCTCCAAGGACAGTCTCTCCAAGGGTATGAACACTGGTTTGAGAGTCACTGAACTATAGTATATTCTCAAGATAATACTACCACACAGCATTTAAAATACTTCTATCTGTATCAACATAGCTCAGACATATGATATGATGGTGTTTCTGCATTTTGAAACATTCTCACAAAATAATATTATATACAGTGAATATACCCACACGTACATATACAGTAAAAGTCTTAAAACAGAGTGGGGTAAATTGAAAGTAAAAGGATAGAAAAAGGTACATCATGCAAACAGAAAGCGTAAGAAAGCTGGGGCGACCACGTAAATAAAAAGTAGACTTCAAAACAAAGTATTATTAGAGATAAAGAAGGACATTTCATGACAATAAAAGGGTCAATTCGTCCAGAGACAGAACAATCTTAAATGTATGTTCATCTAATGACAAGGTTTCAAAATATAAGGGGCAAAACATGGATGGAATTAAAGGAGAGATAGACAAATCCACATTCATAGTGGGAAATTTAACATTCTTCTCTCATAATTAATGGACAAAATTCCAAATTTTGCTTTTGGCAGGGAGGCAGGGGTGGGACTTGCGAGGGTACAATTGTATCTATACCGTTCATATGAGGGAAATATGACAAAACAGTTCTGAGGAGTAGGCATATGGGTGTTTTATATTATTTGGAGTATTTTTCTGTGTTCAGATGTTTTCAAAACTTAAAAAAAGAGTGAATAGCAGAATCATTTAAAAGAACTGTGAATGAAGCCCAGAAGGCAACATCCCTTCATCAACATCACCCTCCACAACTCCCCACCCCACCCACCCCACCCTCTCTTGTTTGCCTTCCTCCTCACCTGAGAGTCTTCCTCATCTTATCATCACTGATGACGGACATGTGGGAGTGGGTGTCCTCGTGCGGGCCAGCGGCAGACATGAGTGTACAATCTCTTCCTGCCACGGGCCTGAATGCCCTGTCCATGCCTCCCTTATGGCCCAAACCTGCAGCACCCACCTCCCCCTCGAAGTTTCTCCACCTCCTCAAGACTCCATCTGAATTTCCTGCACTGCTTGAGCCTGTGCCGATGTGTTCTTCCCTCCCCTTCCATGTGAGCTTTCTCTGAAGCTTCTATATCTTCTTCTGCTGTTCCTCTCTCTCTGCTCCATCTTCCTTTGCAATGACATCTACTCTCACAATTTATATCATCACCCCTTCCCAGGCCTGCATCCCCAGCCTTGGCTCCCTCTCCTAAACTCAAATCCTGGCTCTCTAGGTGTATTCAGGACACTTCTCTTTCAATGCTCTTGAGATTAAAGAGCTGCAACAATTTGACCCAAACCAACTTTATAGCAATCATGTGTCAGCACTGAGGGCTGGGGATGACACAGCCAAAGCAAAGTATGACCAAAATGTATATTATTCCCCCCATTATTCTTCAACTTCTTACTCTCTCTGCCCCATCTAAACTGCAACTAAGGATCTCCCAAACATATTTCAAACATTGTCCTGGCTTTCTGAGATGTCTTCCCTCTTTGCTCTTGATGTCTTGTGGCTCACTTTGACATGTGCAGAGATGGATAGTTTTATTTATCTTATTTGGCACTCAAAGAACATTATTCATCTGAGGACTTGTGTCTTTGATTATGACAATTTTTCAGCCATGATCTCTTCCAATATTCCTTCTCCACATTCCCTTTTTCCTCCCCTTTCTGAAATCCTGTTAAACATTTCACAGTGCTAATCCACATCTCAACAACAGCTTTTTCAAACTGCTTCTGTCTTCATCTTCATGCATTGTATTCTCTGTGAATTCCTCAATGCTAGCTTCCAATTCACTAATTATCCCTTCAACTATGTCCAACCTAGAGCATACCCTAGTTTACATCTAGAAGATATAAACTTCTAGAAGATAATGAAATTCATTTCCAGTGTGCTCAGCACTTATCATCTTCAACTTTTCTTATTTAATTTCTGCATTTTCTACACTTTCTTATTCTCTTTATTTTAAACTCTTTTCAGATCATGCAATAATTTACATCTCTTCAGGAGTGAATTCATATTCCAATTGTTGAGTCTGTCTAATGTATATTTTGAATTTTGAGTGTGTGCATAGAGTTGTCTTGATAGGAATTTTTAAAAATCTCTTCCTCTCTTTACTCTCTCCTTTCTTGGTATTTTTAATAGCCTCTGACTTTCCAGGGTTCCTAGTCAGAACCAGGCCTTACCCTGGTGGCTCTGGGCTCCAGCCTTTTGACCAAGAGAAATCCAGATCCAATCCCCTATTTCAAGCAGGGAGCCTAGCGCCAGCCTCCTTCCACAGGTGAAGCACGTTAGGACCCTGCTAGCTGAAGGAGTCAAATTCTTGGTATCTCTGCACTAAGAACAGACTCTCAAGACCCAGACCCAAGAACGGGCTGCTGAAGAACAGACCCAGCAAGCCAGCCTCTGACTTGAGCCCTGGCTCCACCACTGCATCCTTGAAGATGTTTACATTGCTTTTGAGTGCACTTGCCTTCTCCCCTTCCTCCTTGTTCCGTTTTGAACTGTACCATGACTGTGGGTTAAAGCATGGTACCGGCACAATCTTGACCAGAAATCAAATGTCTCCTTCTAACCAACCTCTCTCCTAATTCTTCCCTTATCTTCTAAACCCAACTACACGTAAAGCCTTTCCTGATAACTCTTACCTCATCTCTGCCTCCTCTGGTCTGCCTTCTTTTAGCTTTTACTAAACAAGTGTCTGTTGAAGACCAAGTGTGTGCCAAGCTTCCCTGTTTGACGCGCTGGTATAAACATGAGTGAAACAAAGTTTTTTCCACAAGGGACCAACAGTCTGGTAGTCCTGTGTTCCACTCCAGGGATACCCCAGGTCCAGGTGACACAGAGAAAGATGTGGTCCTTACTGCCTGGGAGTGAGAGGTGGGCAGGGGCTGAGCCCCACAGGAAGGAGATACTTGAGCTCTCAAGGAAGAGGAGTTTGCTAAGTAGAGAGCAGAGCTGGGAACATGGGACAGCATGCATGTCAGGGACAGCATGTTCAGTGGCCTTGAGGCGTAAAGGAGTAGGGCCTGTTTGAGAAACAAGAGAAGCACAGAGCCCAGGAGCAGGAGAAGGTGAGCTCCTAGGGACCATGGGAAGCCCTTGTGGGTTGAAGCAGGGGGTTGGCACAGCGAGATTTTCACTGGAAGGGACCGCAATGGAAGTAGGGTGACCAGTTAGGAGACCATTGCAAAACTCCAGGCAAGAGATGATAGCAGCCTAGATGAACTTGGGCATCCTGGGGTGGAGGAAAGTAAGAATGGCGGAAGTGAGGTAGACTTGACAGGTATTTGTGATTGAGGTAAAGCAAAGACCTGATAACTGTAGAGTTTCAATGGCCTTTCTAGCCCCAAACAAGCTAACTCCTTCCACTCCTTCCAAGGAGACCAGTAACATTGCCATTGACTGAACTGGCAAAGGGTTCAGGAGGCAACTCCACAGCCATGATTCCAGGTTGTCCCTGTAGTCTGTGTCTTAGGAGTTGTGGCACAGAACCCTGAGAACATTGCCCTGCCCAGTTATGCATTTTGAATGTCTTTAATGAATGTAAATCAGAATTATTTCATTTCCGTGTTTTAAGAACAAACACCTTGAGAAAAACAAAGACCTGTTTAAGTTCAACATAGAAACCAGTTACGATCTTAGCCTATCTCTCTGTGGACATTTTTTAAAATAAGGGGCTTGCTTAATGGAGCGCAGTCATTCTCATTTCTTCACACCATCCTTCGTGAATGCCACAATGTGGGGTGTGGGAGCTCACCTGGCAGTGATGGGTAGGCCCAACCCAGCCCTCTGCACACCTGGTCTACAAAAAGCAAGCATCTCCAGATTCGTGCAATCACATCTGCTCTTCTCCCTGCTGCAGGGCGGATGTCGTTGTGGTTACATCGAGAATCCACCACATTCTGTGAAAAATATAATTGGGGTCACAAAGCCTCCTTGGTGGGTTTGACACGTTGCCTTGCCTTCCCCCTCTCCCCCCATGGAGCTCTGCTCAAAGGGGCTGCCACCCCTATGGCTGATGCTTTTCTAGCTGCAAGACTGGAAGGCCCCCAAGCCAGCTACAGCTCACTTCCGGGAGCCTGAGATGGAACTACTCTATTTTCAAGCAATACACCCCAAAATCTGACCATCATGATATTTAGGGTCTTAGTTCCCAAGATCCAAATATTGGGAGGTTGACTCTGGCCACCTCTGATGCTTCCTCCACCTGGCAAGGTACACATTCATGTCTAGCCATGCTTTTTACCACCCTCCTGATTGTAGCCTTTGGCCAGCAGGTCCATGTGACACTCCTGCAGTGCGAGTGGCAACCGAGCAAAATGGGAAACTGCCATATAAAGCGAGGATTGTCATGTTGGTGGCCTGGCTGGACTTGACTGTTTCCTTGTCCCCCTTATTCATGGGAGTTAAGGGACAGCACTGTGTCTACACAGCCAGGGACACACATACGTACACACATACATACATGCACATGCATGCAAACACACACACACACACATACATTTATATGCATAATCATCATTGCAAAAGTTTCTTCTCCCCCAACTTGCTCATCTTGCATTTGAAAATGCCACATGTATTGGCACAAGTCCTCAGTGGTACAAGTACAGTGCGTCTACCACAGCCTTGCTAGTAACTGCAATAATGAGAAACTGCCTAAATGTCCATGAGTAGGAGAACTAAATTACGGAACACCCATATAAAATGCACTCATTTATAAGAATGGGGTGGATCTACACATGATCAAGCTTCTCTTTTTCTACCATTAAATAAGAAAGGTAGGTTGCAAAAAATATATGCATAATACAATCTCATGTGTCCAAACAATGTAAAAACATCTGTTTGTGCACAGATGATATCTCAGAACACACTCAACTGTAACAGTGGTTTACTCTGGAGAGTAGACGACGGTGAGGAGAATTGAAACAGGAGAATTTCTGTGCATTCATTTTTGTACTGTCTGAAGTTTTGTGAGAATATATCGTTCTCTTATCATTTAAAAGACACTTTTAAAAACATTTCTAAACATAAAATGTTACATGCTCCATGTTAGAATAAGCACCTTGGGTGTTTTAAGAAGGAGGGACATAGAAATCAAAGTAATTATTTTTAAAAGCCCGTTCAAGGCCCAGCGTAGTGGCTCATGCCTGTAATCCTAGCACTCTGGGAGGCCAAGGCGGGTGGATCGCTCAAGGTCAGGAGTTTGAGACCAGCCTGAGCAAGAGTGAGACCCCTGTCTCTACTAAAAATAGAAAGAAATGATCTGGACAACTAAAAAAATATATATATATATAAAATTAGCCAGGCATGGTGGCTCATGTCTGTAGTCCCAGCTACTTGGGAGGCTGAGGCAGAAGGATCACTTGAGCCCAGGAGTCTGAGGTTGCTGTGAGCTAGGCTGACGCCACGGCACTGCAGCCCGGGCAGCAGAGTGAGACTCTGTCTCAAAAATAAAAAAAATAAAAGCCCATCCAGCACTTAAGTTTAGACCCCACGAAGGGAGTGCAGTTCAGCAAACACAGTTCAGCCCATGCAGTGATGTGACATCTGGGGATGGGGGACACATCATGAAGTCTGGGACACAGTCCTTGCCCAGCAGAATTTACACGTGGGGCAGACATGTGGAAAGAGAATGCCAGATGTCTTGCAGAATCAAGCAGCAGTATGAGGTACACCCACCATGGGATTCAAAGTGAAAAGACTTTGAATGAATAGGAGGAAGAAATTTTTCCCTCCCCTTTTTTCCCTGAAGAAATGGGAGGAAGTCACACCACTGGGGCTGGAAGGTTTCAGGACAGCAACTGACAAAACAGAAGGGCACCCCTGTAACCCCAGCTACTCAGGAGGCTGAGCAGGAGGACTGCTTGAGGTCCCGAGTTCAAGGCCAGCCCGATCAACATATCAAGACCTCATCTCTTAAAAAAAAAAAATGAAGGGACATATGAACATATGTGTTGCACCAGTGATAGAAAAGGGAAAACTGCCTCCACCCAAGTATTCACCCAGATCACACACACATCCCTGCAGAACACCCAGAAAGCTGGGGATCAGAGAACTGGAGTCCAAGTCAGGCAGCACAGGAGCTGGCTCTAGGGCTTAAACAGACTGGCATTCCAGGCAAAGGGACAGCCAATGCAAGGGCCTGAAAGCACAGGGTTTAGATAACTTCAAGCCTGTGAAGATGCAGCTGCAGGTGCACGGGAAAGGCAGAAGCAGGAGGCTGGGGCAGAGGCTGGGAGGAGCCAGCACCCAAAGTCTGGTAAACTAAGCCAGAGGATTGAGTTTCCATCCAGCGATGCATGTCATGGGAGGCTGCAGGAGTGACACCGTCAATGCCCTTTATGAGAATGATTTTCATGACAAGATGGCTGGAGGACTGGTCAAGAGAGAGACTGCTATGGAGGCTGTTGCAATGGCCCCAGGAAGCGATGAGTCTGTGTGGTGAGTGTAGCCACCGAGAGAAAGTCCCAAAGGGTGGTCAGCAGGTCACCGCGAGTGCTACCCTAGGCTTGGCTGCTGCCGACTGCTATGGAATCTCCTTGGGGAAGGGAGAAGGCCTTTCGTCGGTGAACACTCGGACTGCCCTGCCCGAGTTCCCGAGAAGTGAGCAGGTCACTAACTCCTCTCTTCCTTTTCAGCCCTCAACGCCTATTTTGCAGACAAAAAGCTCCAAGGTGACAGTGCAAGAGCCACTTTGGTGAGGGCAAAGGAAGGGACACACCTCTCCTTTTCCGCCCACTCTCACCCTCACTTCTTGAAATCTTTAATCCCCCTTTATCCTCTCTCTCTGCCATTCCCACACGAGAGCCGTTTCCAAGGGCCATTGCCAAGCCCTTTGCCTCATCCCCAGACCTAAAGTTTTCAACTGCCCCCCACTGCTCCGCAAGGCTGCCTAGATCTCAGCACCCTCACAGGGCTGGAAGGCGACAACCGCGAAAAGGAGGGTGACTCTTCCAGATCCTCCTCGGCGGGGGCTTCGGGTGACATCACATCCTTCAAATGAGAAATCAGCCTCTGAGGCCGGGCCGAAGGACGCAACTCCCCCGACCGCTCCCGCCCGCCCTCTGCGCCCCACCGGCTCCTGCGCGCCTGCCCTGGCATCCGAGCTGAGCTGCGCCTCGCGGAGCGCGCCATGGCCGCGCCGGTGACCGCCTTGCTCCTGCCGCTGGCCTTGCTGCTCCGTGAGTTCGCGGCCCGGGGAGGCAGCGGGCGGGGCGGGAGCGGGGCGCGGGACTCCGGCTCAGCCTCGCTGCCTGCCGCCCGCAGATGCCGTCGCGGCTCTCCAGCAGAGCGAGTTCCGAGTGTCGCCGCTGGGTAGGACCTGGAGTCTGGGCGAGACAGTGGAGCTGAAGTGCGAGGTGCTGCTGCCCAGCTCGGGGACAGGCTGCTCGTGGCTCTACCAGCCGCGCGGCCCCGCCGCGAGCCCCACCTTCCTCCTGTACGTTACCCATAACCGGGTCAAGCCCGCCGAGGGGCTGGACACCCAGCAGTTCTCGGCCAAGAGGATCGGGGACCACTATTTCAGCCTTACCCTGAACCGCTTCCGCGAGAAGGACGAAGGCTACTATTTCTGCTCGGTCCTGAGCAACTCGATACTTCATTTCAGCACCTTCGTGCCGGTCTTCCTGCCAGGTCCGGGCGCGGGGCGCGGCACCTCGCCGCGTGGGGCTTGGGGTCACCTCAACGTGCACCGACGCCCCAATTTCAAGCCTCTAAGTGCACACGGAGGCTACTTAGATACTGTTCCCATTTCACAGACGAGCAAACTGAGGCTAAGGTGCGGCTGAGTAGGGACTGAAGATGGCTTTTTATGTCCGGCCAATTTGGGCTCGAGTTCGGGTGCTTGTCCACACAAGCGAATTACTTAAATAATTTGTGGTTGCGGGCAAATTACTTAAATTCTCTGCGCCTCGGTTTCCTCGTCAGTAAAATGGGGCTGTCAAGCCGAGTTCGCAGGGTGGCTGGTTCAGGTCGGGAGTGCTGTGTGCGCTGGGCTGGGCGGGGAACGCAGGCCACGCGGCCTACGGGAAGGAGTCCACGCATACCCGGGGTCCCCACCCCTGGGGTAAAGGCGCGTGGGGCAGGGGTTGGGGGAGGGGCACGTCACAACCCCAGCCTGGCCCCGGACCACGCTCTGTTGCTTCTGCAGCGAAGCCCACCACGACGCCAGCGCCGCGGCCACCGACGCCGGCACCCACCTCCACGTCGCAGCCCAGGTCCCTGCGCCCAGACGTGTGCCGGCCCGGGCCGGGCGGCTCAGGTAAGGCGGGCGGCGGTGCCAGGCCAGGCCAGGGGCGGCGGACCGTGAGGAGAGCCCCTGCCAGGGGCAGCCCTGATACTGGAGGTAGAGCTAAGGGCTAAGTGGTGTGGAAACCGAGACACGGGGCGGAGAGACGTGCCTGCGATGGCGGGGTGGGGTAGGGGGTCCCAGGCCTGCTACTAAATGTCTGCGTCTTCGATGTCGTCAGTGGACACGAGGGGGCTGGACTTCGCCTGTGATATGTACATCTGGGCGCCCTTGGCCGGGGCCTGCGGGGTCCTTCTGCTGTCACTGGTCATCACCGTTATCTGCAACCACAGTAAGTCCTGAGGAATCACGGCGGAGAGGAGTTCGCCCCAATCCCGCTGCTTGCCTTGGCAGACCTTGCGGGGAGATGGGGTTGAGATTTCTGGGACTCCGGAGCCACACTGCAGGTACAGGCACAGCCCATTTCTTCCCTGGGGATGGAACGCGGGAAAGCCCTTTTCCTCCAGCGCCCCATCCGGGAGCGGCAGCAGCGAGCCCACAGCTCTGGACATACAGACGCCCGCCGGGAGGGGGCCGCTGTGGTCCTGGGACTCACGCCCAGAAAGGCGAGGTCAAAACCGCGACGGGTTTGAGCTTTGCCCTGGGCGCCTTCCCCGCGAATTGCCCACCCCGCTTTGGGGCCCCTGCAGTGCCAGCTCAGGTCTGCATGTTCTCCACGTTCAGCCACATCCGTAGGTGCAATGTTTTTGAAATTGAAGCCTGAGAAGAGGGATGGAAAAGAAGCCCTCACTGGGGCTCTCAAGAGTTAATAATCCTCAAAGAGATAGGAAAAGGGAGAAACCGTATTTGGGGACTATTGGTGTGGGGGGACGCTCATTTTTTCCCTTCTTTTTCATTATCCAGGGACCAGAAGACGTGTTTGCAAGTGTCCCAGGTGAGTCTCTTTTAAACTCTGGGCCTGCCCTGGGCAGCCCTGGGCCGGGGTCCTGGCTTCCCCAGCAGCAGATGGTGGGAACTTTTCCAAGAGAGAGGTGTTGGCAGTGGAGTCCTCGGGCAGGGAGTCAGCTAGTCCCCAAACAAAGAAAGGCAGAAGGCTGGCAATGCCACCTGCATTCTTGAGAAAATGGAGGCCCAGGCGGCGTGACTTCAGTAAATCTGTCTTACTTGGTCAAGCAACAAAAACCCCATCTGAGGATTCTCCCAACTCATCCTGTCTCTTCAAACGACCTGAGGTCCTCTTTATTTGGATGGTTCCGCATGGGTTTTGTAGTTTTCTTACGAAAACCATTTTTTTTCCTACTTGGCTGGTCTAGTTTTTTGAGGGAGAGCATATCTTATATCACCTGAACCACATAGATAGTGGCCTCAGTTCCTAATTTCCTGTCTCCATGTAGGGCCTTGATTTGCTGCCAAGGACTGAAGTAGGAAAAAGGGGAAGCAGAGGCAGGGGCAATTAGCTGTGTGGTAGGTCAAGCGACTGCCCCATCCAACTCCAGCCCCTGATCATTCCGAAGTGATCAGGAACAAGACCCACGCTGTCTGTTAAGAGAAGCCTCCACCTCCTCACTCCTTTACCCTTAGGCTGAGGCAGCCCTGTGGTAGCATCTAACAAGCTCCTGCCTTAGGGCAGGCACCATGATAAGGGTTATACTTGGGATCTCTCTTAATCCTCACAGCAACCTCGCGTGGCAGATAGTACCGTCCCTTTTCACAGATCACAGGCTCAGAAATAGGAAACCTACCTAAGGTGGCAAAGGCACAATTAAACTCGGATTATCAATAATAAATAACCGTTTGGTGAAAGCCTATAGTGTACCAGTTACTTGCTTTATATATACATATTTTTTTATTTCAAATTTCATAACAACCTTTAAAGTAATTATTATGATCTCCATTTTACAGATAAGCAAACTGAGGCTTAGAACATTTAGTGATTTGTCCAGTGCCACACTGCTAGCAAGTAGCAGAGCTGCAACTTCCATCCAAAGCTCAGGTTCCTTCCCATGGCCAGGGGTTGGGGTGAGGATGTTAAAGATAACCAAGTATATACACCAGTCCCTTTCAGTAGATGAAAATATTTCAAATTTTACATCGGGTGTTTGCGTTATGTTATACTTACTATACCAAGGGGATAAAGACTCTTTAAAAATGGAGAAGGGCCGGGTGTGGTGGCTCACACCTGTGATCCTAGCGCTCTGGGAGGCCAAGGTGGGAAAATCACTTGAGCTCAGGAGTCTGACACCAGGCTGAGCAAGAGCAAGACCCTATCTCCACAAAAAATAGAAAAATTAGCCGGCGTGGTGGCGCGCGCCTGTAGTCCCAGCTACTCGAGACGCTGAGGCAGGAGGATTAGCGGAGCCCATGCGTTGGAGTTTGCAGTGAGCTATGATGATGCCACTGCACTCTACCCAGGGCAACGGAGTGAGACTCTTGTCTCAAAAATAATAAATAGATACATAATAGACAAGATTTTTAGCATTGTCTTTTTTTTTTTTTTTTTTTGAGACAGAGTCTCACTCTGTTGCCCTGGCTAGAGTGAGTGCCGTGGCGTTAGCCTAGCACACATCAACCTCAAACTCCTGGACTCAAGCGATCCTCCTGCCTCAGCCTCCCGAGTAGCTGGGACTACAGGCATGAGCCACCATGCCTGGCTAATTTTTTCTCTATATTTTTAGTTGTCCAGATAATTTCTTTCGGTTTTTTTTTTAGTAGAGACAGGGTCTCACTCTTGCTTAGGCTGGTCTCAAACTCCTGAGCTCAAACAATCTGCCCGCCTCAGCCTCCCAGAGTGCTGGGATTATAGGCATGAGCCACTGCGCCTGGCCAATTTTTAGCATTTTCATTACCTGGGATGCAGTTGGGAGTTTTTGCAAGAGAATCATCTATTATCTCTGTTTTCTGAAAACTCTCATTTTGAGATCAATAACTGAGAATAAAACCCTGCCTTAAAATACAAAGCTTTGCAGGTTAAACACATCTGAGGAATTCACATACCCGGGAGTTGATATACTCAGTGATGATGGCGGGCAACTCAGCTTCCACAGAGAGTTTTTGGAGGACTGAGTGTAGACATGGCACTCATGATGAATTAGCCCGTTTAGGAGGTGTTAGCCCAGTACTGAATCGACACACACATTTTTAGCATAGCATCAAGTTTGTGTTTTCGAAGGGACGTAGACAAAGCGGCTCTACTTGGTTGACAGTGATTTGCTCTCACCCTCCTCTCTCCCCGTGATCCTCCAGGGCTGAGAATCAGATCAGCCAATGACTTTTCAGTCTCATTCTCTCACCTCCAGGGGGACCTCGATAAAGGCTCCAAGAAGCTAGACTCTGTTCAGATCTTGGTTCAGCCACCTAGTTGTGTGACCTTGGGCAAGTTCTCTAACCTCTCAAGCCCGGTGCCTACCTGCTAAGGTTGCTGTGATGATTAAACCAGATGGTGCCAGGAAGGCCCTCAGCAGGGTTACTGAGGTCATTCATTCAGTCCCATGCTGGTGCCCCAGGGACAGGTTCTCAGACCCTTCAAAGGCTGGGGTTGGGGGATAGACACAGATGGATGCTGCACAGAGGGGATGGAAGGTCCCTCACTGTATCTGCGGTTGCCTGCTTCTCTTTCAGGCCCTTGGTCAGGCCAGGAGGCAAGCCAAGCCCTGCAGAGAGATATGTCTAACCCTGTGCAACAGCCACTACATGACTTCAAACTGAGATCTCACCTTATGAAGGGAGCACGTCTTTCCCTTTGTTTCCAGTTTTCCTTATGTATTCATTCTCATGATTATTACTGTAGTAGGAGTGGGATGGGAAGGGTTGATTTTCCTTTATGTGTCTGATGCAAAACAAAACCATGCAACATTTACGGTGCACCGCAAGGGTCGCAATATTGTTGTGCACACATATTGGGGTAATGGGCGGAAAGGCGCAGGCCGGACTGGAGAGCTGTGTTCTCAGACTCATGCTGACAACGCTGGAGGAACCTCTTTCCTGCCCCTTCACAAAGGAGGAGACTAAAGACCAGAGATGGGAGCAGCTTGATCAGAGCCACACGGCAAGTCAAGGTTGGAGCCCGAGGAACCTTACCTCCCAGCTCAGGGCTCTTTCCTCCACACCATTCA
Organism: Indri indri; assembly: GCA_004363605.1. Lineage (NCBI taxonomy): Eukaryota > Metazoa > Chordata > Mammalia > Primates > Indriidae > Indri > Indri indri. Next base: position 15,065 of record RJWJ010035901.1, read on the forward strand.
GGTCTTTCTTCCCAGACCTCTATTGAGAGGCTGGGGTGGGAGGAGTGGTCTCAAACCGCAAAGAAACAAGTGTTTCTTGAGTACCTATGATATACCCATTACTGTACCCAGAGCCTTGGGATAATGAAATAAAACAAGAGAACTTCCGCCCTTGGCAGAGTTCTATAATGTAGATGAACAGCATCAGACCTTTTCATAATCAAGAGTGAAATTTCATAGAAAGTACAAATTCCTAAAATAAAGTGTAGGGGCGAACCGAATCCTGTAAAATGAACCCCTCCATTTAGGCAAGATTGCTCTCCCAGGCCTTGCGCTGCAGAGGGACCTGTGAAAGAGGAGAGGCCATCCCTTTACAAACACAACTTGAGCATCAGTAAAGTTGAACAGAGGTCCTCTTGGATCTCTAAGTTTGAGATACCAGATTTGAACATGCTCCTGGGATCACTGATGACTTTTTACATTTTGTAAAGATACAATTATTGGGGAGCTGCCGGCACAGCTGTGGCCTCCGCTCAACCAGATGTGAGAACGAGGCAGACCAGACTCCCGTGAGGAGGCCAAAGCCACAACTGCTGCGCCCAGTGCACACTTCCTCTCTTACAGTATTGTGCAAGTGCAGCCTGCTAGTTGAGAGAAAAAACTCACATAGAAGAGGAAATAAGAATCGCCTATAATTCTGTACCTCAGGTGTAATCCACTATTAATATTGTGGTGTCCATTCTTCCTGGGTATTTTCTATGCATATATATATAAAATATGTGCCTTGTTTAAAACAGGACTGTACCATGCTTTTATTAGTGGCTTTTATTATTATTATTATTTCAGCATATTATGGGGGTACAGATGTTTAGGTTATGTATGTTGCCCTTGCCTCCCCACTCCCCTCCAAGTCCGAGTTTCAAGTGCGCCCCTCCCTTGGATGGTGTGCATTGCACTCTTTGTGTATGCAAATACCCGTCCCCTCTTTGTGTATGCAAATACCCGTCCCCTCCTCCCCCCTCCCCCTCCCCCTGCCCGACATCCAATAAATGTTATTCTTATATGTGCACTTATGTGTTGATCAGTTAATACCAATTTGATGGCGAGTACACGTGGTGCTTGTTTTTCCATTCTTGGGATACTTCACTTAGAATGTGTTCCAACTCTATCCAGGAGTATACAAGAGGTGCTATATCACCATTGTTTCTTAAAGCTGAATAGTACTCCATGGTATACATATACCACATTTTATTAATCCACTCATGTATTGATGGACACTTGGGTTGTTTCCACATCTTTGCAATTGTGAATTGTGCTGCTATAAACATTCGGGTGCAGGTGTCTTTCTTA
>RJWJ010035902.1:0-16387 GCA_004363605.1 Indri indri
TTAGAATTCTAGAGGAAGAAGTTGGAAACACTCTTCTAGACATTGGCCTAGGCAAAGAATTTATGAAGAAGACCCCAAAGGCAATCACAGCAACAACCAAAATAAATAAATGGGACCTGATCAAATTAAAAAGCTTCTGCACAGCCAAGGAAATTGTCACAAGAGCAAACAGACAACCTACAGAATAAAATTTTTTTTAAAAAAAATAGCATTTATTTCTCACAGTTCTAGAGCCTGAAAAGTCCAAGATCAAGGTACCAGCAGACTCAGTGTTTAGTGAGGGCCCACTTCCTGGTTTACAGATAGCAGCTTCTCACAGGTCTTCCCATGGTGAAAGGGGAAAGCTAGCTCTCTGGGTTCTCTTTTATGAGGGCACTACTCCCATTTATGAGGGCTCTCGTCTCATGACATAATCACCCTGTAGAGGCCCCATTTCCTAATACCATCACCTTGTGGGTTAAGTTTTAACATATGAATTTTGGGGGGACACGAATATTTAGACCATAGAAGAAAGCACCTTGAGAGTTTTAAAATTGTGCTTGAATGTAAATTTTGATGAGAATGATAGTTCCCAAGCAGTCTCCGTACTGAAGGATTTTGTTGTGTTATTGGCATCTGTAGTGTAAATAGCCTGGGAACGTGTAGCATGTGTTAATAAAGGACAGAAATCTATCCTCTTAACAAATTTTTAAGTGCTGGATTTCACATATCAGTTATTTTTCAATAAAGCAAGCAAAAAAATTACAAATAAATAAAGCAATGAATTGTTAGTAACTGGCAGAGTATAAGAATTTGTGTGCTGGGAGGATGGGAAGGCCTTCTTGAAAGCAAGTGAATCTTTTTAGTTACTTAGAATACCATGGGAGGATTTTTCTGCAGAAACAGATAAGGGGGCACAGTAGAAATTAAGGTGGATAGAACACCAGCAATATGCCATGTACTATCATTTGAGCCGTTGTGTGATATACGTGTGTATGTATATGTATGTATGTGTATGTATATGTGTGTGTGTATAATTTTAAATTTAAATATAATAAGTTCTGACCCCAATCTTGTAGAGTAGGCATTGGTATGCCCCTTGGACTACTGCAGAAACTGGGGCTCGGTTAGTAAAATAATTAGCCCAACTTAGCAGTAGAGCCTGATTTTGGATCCAGATCCGCTTCTTTACAAAGCCTTGTTCTTTCTCATACCCATTTGTCCTTGATATGGACCATCCTTTTACAGCCAGGGACATTTTTAAGAAAATAGAAGTGAGGACAGAGGGTGAGACTTAAATCCCAGTCTCTGCTCAACAAAGACTTTCTGAGATCCATGCTACTATTAGTCAGTGAACACAGCTTCTGATGCCACCAAAGAAGACCAAGCCCGCAGAGCCTACAGAAGAGTCAGCTTGCAAAACCAGGCAATTTATGCACAGCACATTTGAAATCCAGTAGAGATTTGTCCTCCCGATAAACATGGAGAGAATCAAAGAGGTTTTTAGAGCTGTCTGGGCTCCAATCAGGCCACATAGTGCCCGAGTTCACTGGTACTGAAGAAACAGACATCCATATTTGCCCCCATTTTAACACTGAGTCCAAAGATTTTTGCTTATGACAAGCAATGACTTGAGTCTCTTTCCTTGTGACTCCACCCAGATAGTGGCTGCCACCTCCCTCTCCTGCCTAGCCACCGCTGAACTAGGGGGCTCTGCATTGCTACCAATGCTTTTGAAAGACAAAAGGTTATGAGACTTGCTGCATTTCAACTTTCAACATTCTCTGCTTCCTCCTACCAGACACTACTTAATGTAGTTCTACAGAAAGAGGAATTGGAGGAGGAAAACTCAAGCAAGTGGCTGTCACACATCACCATAGGGGCATTACTCTCTCTTATTCTTTTCTTAGTATCTATTCTGAAAGGTACTCTGCATAGTTCTGGTTACCAGCCATCATATGACACGTGTTCTAATTGGAATTCCAATGTCTTTCCTAGTTTTTATTCTGGAAAGTTAGCCATAATTATAGCATCTCCTGTTCTCCTTAGGTGGGTAAGGGGAATGACATTTTCTAAACACATGCCAGTGTCATGGAATATGGCTGCAGGGCTTTCTTCCCTTCGTTAGCTTGCCCGATTTTTCATTTTATTTTATTTTACATAATTGAGGTATCAATACTGTCAGTAAAATGCATGAATATTAAAGTTTGCAATTTGATGTGTTTTGCAAATGTCTACACTTCTGTAACCACAAGCACAATTAAGATACAAAAACATTCCTTTGTCCCAGTTACTTTAGTTATGGCCCTTCCAGCCAAATCTCCTGCCACCCAGCACCCCACCCCAGTCCAAGTCCAAAGGCTTTCTTCATTTCTCTCACCACAGACCAATTTTACATGTTCTTGAACTTTGTATCAGAGGAAATATATAGTTTGACTCTTGTGTTTGCCTTTTGTTGTTGTTTACCCACATTGTATTCCTTGATATATTTATGTTTGTCCATTCTTTTACTGATGGACATTTGGATTGTTTCCAGTTTTTTCCACTATGATGAATAAACCTGTGATCAAGATTCTTGTATAAATCTTTCCTACAAACATGTTTTCATATATTTTGATTAAATATCTAGGAGACAACTTGATGATTATAAAGTCAGTACATATTTAACATTATAAGAAATTATCATACAGTAATTTTGCTCACTAGTTTTAAAGTTTTTACCTTTTTATTATTGAGCTGGGGGTACTTTTTAAATTTTTTTTATTTCAGCATATTACTGGGGTACAAACGTTTAGATTACATATATTGCCTTTGCTCTACCCGAGTGTTCATCCCCCAGTTGCTGCCCACCACACCCATTAGGTGTGAACATACCCATCCCTTCCTCCGCCCTCCCATCTGCCCAACACCGGATGAATCTTATTGCTATATGTGCAGTTAAGTGTTGGTCAGTTAATACCAATTTGACAGTGAATACATGTGGTGCTTGTTTTTCCATTCTTGTGATACTTCACTTAGTAGAATGGGCTCCAGCTCTATCCAGGATAATACAAGAGGTACTAGATCACCATTGATTTTTGTGGCTAAGTAGAACTCCGTGGTATACATATACCACATTTTATTAATCTGCCCATGCATTGATGGGCACTTGGGCTGTTTCTACATCTTTGCTACTGTGAATGGTGCTGCTTTAAACGTTCTAGTGCAGATGTCTTTTTTATAGAATGTCTTTTGTTCTTTTGGGGAGATGCCCAGTAATGGGATTGCTGGATCGAATGATAGTTCAACATTTAGTTCTTTGAGGTATCTCCATACTATTTCCACAGAGGTTGTACTAGTTTGCAGTCCCACCAGCAGTGTATGAGTGTTCCTATCTCTCCACATCCACGTGAACATTAATTGCTTTGGGACTTTTTGATAAAGGCCATTCTCACTGGAGATAAGTGATATCTCATTGTGGTTTTGATTTGCATTTCCCTGATAATTAGAGATGTTGAACATTTTTTCATATGTTTGTTGGCCCAGAGTCTATCTTCTTTGAAAAGTTACTGTTCATGTCATTTGCCCACTTTTTGACAGGGTTGTTTGATTTTTTCTTGCTGATTTGCCTGAGTTCTATATAAATTCTAGTTATCAGTCCTTTATCAGATATGTAACATGTGAATATTTTCTTCCATTCTGTAGGTTGTGTGTTTGCTCTCATGATAGTTTCTTTGGCTGTGCAGAAGCTTTTTAATTTGATCAGGTCCCATTTATTTATTTTTGTTGTTGCCGTGATTGCCTTTAAGGTATTTTCATAAAATTTGTTGAAATGTCTCTACTACCTAAAGTGATCTCCAGATTCAATGAAATCCCTATTAAAATACCAACATCATTTTTCACAGATCTAGAAAAAATAAATCTACTCTTTGTATGGAACCAGAGAAGACCCTGCATAGCAAAAGCAATCTTAAGCAAAAAGAACAAATTGAGAGGCATCAATTTATAAGACTTTGAGCTACCACAAGGCTATAGTAACTAAAATAGCATGGTACTGCCACAAGAACAGAGACATAGATCAATGGAACAGAACTGAGAACCCACATATAAAACCATCCTCATATAGCCACCTAATCTTTGACAAAGCAGACAAAAACATACATTGGGGAAAAGAATCCTTATTCAATAAATGGTGCTGGGAAAATTCGACAGCCACATGTAGAAGACTGAAACAGGGTCCACACCTTTCACCTGTCACAAAAATCAACTCGTGGTGGATAATAGACTTAAACCTAAGGCATGAAACTATAAGAATTCTAGAAGAAAATGTTGGAAAAACTCTTATAAACATTGGCTAAGGAATTCTTTATATACTAAGAATACAAGTTTATTGACAGATATATGATTATAAATTATTTCATTCAATCTATGGCTTATCTTTTCAAAGTAGACTTTTAATGAGCTGATGTTTTCATTTTTAATGAGGTCCATTCAGTTTTTTTTAAGGCTTCTTTTTTTGTTTTTGTATTGTTAATTTTTATGGGTACATAATAGTTGTACATATTTATGGGGTATGTTTGATATTTTGAAACATGCATACAATGTGTAATGATCAAATCAGGTGATTAGGAGATCCATAACTTAAAACATGTATAATTTTTTGTGTTAGGAATATTCCAAATCCACTCCTCTAGTTATTTAGAAAGAAACAATAAATTATTGTTAACTATAGTCACTTTATTCTGTTAACAAACACTAGATCTTATTCCTACTATTCCTACTATCTAATGTAGTATTGTACCCATTAGCCAACCCTTCTTTGTCCCCCCTCCCTGCTACCCTTCCAGGCCTTAAGTGAACATCATCCTGTTTTCTACCTTCATGAGATCAACTTTTTAGCTTCCACATATGAATGAAAACATGTGATAATTATCTTTTTGTGCCTAGCTTATTTCACTTGACATAATGTCCTCTAGTTTCATTCATGTTGTTGTAAACAACAGGATTTCATTCTCTTTATGGGTGAAAAATATTCCATGTGTTTTTGTGCCACATTTTCATTGTCCACTCATCCACTGATGGACACTGAAGTTGATTCCATGTCTTGGCTATTGTGAATAATGCTGCAGTAAACATGGGAGTGCAGATATCTCTTCAACTTACTGATTTCCTCTCTTTTGGAGATATAAACAGCAGTGAGATTGCTGGATCATATGGTAGTTCTATGTTTAGTTTTTCGAGGAACCTCCATAGTGCCTGTACTAATTCACAACTCATTTCTTTTATTGTTATTACTTCTTGAACTCTAAGAAAATTTTGCCTACACAAAGATATTCCCTATATCTTCTTCCAGAAATTTTAGAATATTAGCTTTTACATTTAGCATTGTAATCTATCCTGAGTTATGTGTAGGGTGTGGGATATGGTTTGAGACTCCTTTTTTTCATACAGATATGCATGTTTGCTATCGTCATTATTGAAAACACTTTACATTACCTATTGAATTGCTGTGACACCTTAATCAAAAATCACTTGACAGTATTCTGAACTCTCCATCTCATCTATTTGTAGCCTCTCTTAAAATCTATTGATTTATTTGCCTATGTCTACATCGATAACATACATTCTTCATTCCTCTAAGTAATACTCATGGTAAGTTTTACAATCAGTAATGTAAGTTCACCTACCTTGTTCTTTTTTTCAAGATAAATTTTACTGTCAGCTTGTCAATTTCTGTAAAAATCTCACTGGAATTTTTACTGGAATTTCACTGAATCTATAGATTAATTTTTAGAGGACTGATGTCTTTATTGAGTCTTTCAACCCATGAGCATAGCATATAACTTAATCAATTTAGAGTTTTTAAAAAATTCTTATAGCAATATATTTTTGCTTTCAGCATACAGATCTTGTATATCTATTGTTAAATTTATTCCTAAGTATTTTTTTATATTTTTTTAATGCTATCTTAAATGGTATTGTTAAAATTTCTAAATGTTGCTTACAGACATATAAAATATACCTCAATTTTGTGTATTGATTTTTTATTATGAGACCTTCCTTAATTCACTTACTGTGGATTTTGTAAGTGCACAATCTGATCATCAAAACACAGCTTTATTTCTTTTATCCCAGTTTTTATGTCTTTCATGTTTATATTTTCTTGCCCTATTGTGCTAGCTAGAACCTCCAATAAAATGTCCTTTGTTATTTCTTATAACAGAAGTTTGCTCTTATTGAATTCTCTCATTATTTATTTATCCAAAAATTCTCTATTTTCAAAAATTGTCTTTTTTACCTTTTCTTAAGCAGATACAGTTTTTCTTGATATAGAATTGTAGCATGAGATTTTTTTGCCTCTCAGCACTTTAAAGTTGTTAGTCCACTGTCTTGTGCCTCACATTGTTTCTGATGAAAAATTAGACATTATTATTATTGATGTTCTCCTACTTTTGATACGCCTTTTTCCCCTCTGGCTAATTTTAGAAATGTCTCTTTGCCTTGGCTTTTAGCCACGTGGCAGTGATATGCTTTGGTGTTGTTTACTTCTATTGATTGTTTGGGACTTACGGAAACGCAATAATGTTTCAGAGAGAAATTGCACTATTCCTAATGATTACCCATTTGTATTACACTAGGCTAGAAATTGTAACAAAAAAGGTTGTGTGTTTGCTCTCATGATAGTTTCCTTGGTTGCGCAGAAGCTTTCAAATGCGATCAGGTCCCATTTATTTATTTTTCTTGTTGCTGTGATTGCCCTTGGAGTCTTCTTCATAAATTCTTTGCCTAGGCCACTTTTGATGCAACATTGTCATTCTTCCCTTCCCTGTCTCACTGCTCTACTCCTCTATCAGTGTTACCTGGGATTAACTCCAAATGACAATTGACATTTGAATCTTTGTCTGGGATCAACTTCTGTTGGAAGTCAGGTGTCACATTTATGTGTTAAGAAAGGTCTTTGATGTCTCAATTCCAAAGAGGGACTTGCAAATGTCTTAGTTCTTTCCCAGCCATGAGAATATATGTACATTTTTATGCCCAATAACAAGATGACTTTCCTATTTCCAAAGCCATCAGCTTGAGTCTGAAAAAGAGTAATACTTGATTCCCCGGGGGTGACTCACCAGCTGTCTTTGGACTTGTGGTTCTATAAGAAACAGCTCCTGGTGCTCATCAACATCTGGGTATGAGACCTTCACATCTCCAAGAAACCCTCCGTGTGCCTTAGCCCTATTGCTGTGCCTGCCTGCAGAGCAACACCTGTACAGGTAAAGGGCTTCCTTCTTGGGCTACTCATGCTGCATGTAAGGCTTCTTCCATCTCTCAGGCTAAATTGTCTGATTTTTTCCCCCATCTCCAAGGCTCTAGTAGAAACCCTTTCCTCGCAGTTAATTCAGCTACATCATCCCAGGCCCAACAACATACCGACCACGCTTAAAAAGTGTTTGGTGAATATTTTGTTTTACTCCTTAGCACCTAAGTCCTAGAGGAAGGTTTTTTTTTTTTTTTTTCCTTTCTTCTTCTTATTTTTCTCTTCTTATGAAAAAGAAAATACAAATTCACCCATAGAACATGCCCTGGAAGCCCTACTGTCTCTGAAGATCTGCTCTTTCTTTCACCCTCTAATCCTCTCTTATGTGAATAAGGTCAATTGATTAAAGTCTTTGGGTCCCTTTCTAATAATTTCACTCTATAAAAATTTAAAAGAATGTGGACCCTTAGAATAAAAGGAGGCTACAAAAGTCAACATCTTTGTTCTAGGTATGAAATTGACAGAAGGTGCCAACCAATCTGATCAGAGTCACACAGGAGCTTAGTAGCAGGATGTGAAATAAAATCTATGTTTCTTCAACATCCATTCAATAAGCAAATAGAATATTGAACCTAAAAGTGGTTTGTAAAATACAACAAAATTACAATAAAATTTTATTAAAGAGGCTGAGGACAATTTATGAATTCATTTAATAAATATTTTGACTGGTTATTATATACTAGGCACTGTTGTAGGTACAGCAAGAAACAAAATAGAAAAATATCTCTACTTTCCTGGAACTTACATTTCAGTGAGACAGATAATAACAAGCCTATAAATAAATAGAGAACATGGTATGTCAGATATGTTAAATGTCACAGTGAAAGGGCAAGCAGAGAAAGGGGGTAGGGAACCCACGAAGTGGTAATGAAAATTATATTTTAAGAAGGTTGTTCAGGAAAAGCCTCACTCATGTGATTACATCTGAGCAAAGACAAATTTGTTTCATGCTGCTCTACCTGTGTGGAACGGTCTTTCCTCATCCTCTCCTGACCAGTTGCCACTCATTATCAGTGACCCTCTCTCAACGAGAACTTTTGGGACCTATTATCAATCTGAACAAGGTGGTCTGCCAGTCACGTACTGTTTTGATAAACTATACCCATCACAATTTGAAACTGTATACTCATATATTTGTTAGCCTCTCTATCTCCCCAATTAATTTATCATCCTTATAAGGTTTAGGGATAATATCTGTTTTTACAGCATTATATCACCAGCTCTCAGACTAGTTATTGGATCATAGTAGTCTTCAAGTATTTTTTTAATGAATGGGTGGGTGGAAGGATGGATAGGATGGATGGATAGATGGATGGATGGAAGGATGGATAGATGGATGAGTGGATAGATGGATGAGTGGATGGAGCAGAAGTTAGGAGAAATGCAGAACAGATGTGGTTGATAGTCTTCAAAGATAGTGCCATTAATTCCTTCCCTCCCTATATAGGTCTAATTCTCATCTCCTCCATTCTGGGTAGCCCTTCTTGACTCACTTAATCAATAGGGCATTGCAGAAGTGACATTTTGGAACTTCTGAGACTATGACTTAAGTCCTGAAGCATCTTCCTATATCTCTTAGAATACCTGGTCTTGGAGAATCCTGCTGCTATCTGAGAAGTCTGACTGCCTTGAGACCTCCATGATGTGAAGAAGTAAAAGTAGGCATGTGGAGAGATCACACAGAAAGAAAGAAACCCAATCAGTTCCCAGGTCTCTCTCAGCCCAAATGTCAGACTCCAGTCCCAGCTGTCACCTGTTTCCAACTGCATGAGAGAATGCAAGCAAGAACTGTTCCACTGAGCCCAATTGTCCACAGAACCATAGGAGTCAATAACTTGTTTTAAACCGCTAAGTTTTTTGTAACATGAGAATGAATAATTGGAACATCTAGAGAAATAACATATCGAGAAACATCGTCATTTGAAACATGCAACAACCATCAATATAGAAAAGGTAGTTGTGAATGGACCCATTTTATACATTAAAAAAAGATGAAGATTATGGAAGTCGATTGACAGCCAGAATATAGTAAAACTAGGATTCGAATTTGGGCCTAGAATAAAAAGAGAGTCAAGAGATAAAAAAGAGGATGAGATGAAAACAAAAGCCTTTATACCTTATACCTTCAATGTACATATTCTTTTCTCCAATCTTTCTTAATGGACTTAGCTGAAGCCAGGAATATATAATATAAGTGGTCTTCACTGAGCTAAATATTTTTTAATCCCCCGCCTGTACCCTAGGATTGTATGTGTGCTATGATTAAAAATAAAATAAAATAAAATCTTCTGTGCCTGTAATAGCAAGAGCCTCTGTCCTCTGACTCTTCATAGCATCTGGAAAATATGTCTTCAAACTCTTGGGTCCTTCAGGCTGTTTTTGGACTCGATCCAATCATTTAGTAACTACCAAGAAGACCACTAGAGCAAAAAGTTCAAAGCTACTTCCTGTTAATTAGCCCAGGCAGTTTTGAGGGTCCCAGCTGTGCAATTCATTTTCATGTGCAGTATCTCCAATTAGGCCAACTCTGAAATTTCTGGAGCTACCACTTGGTAATCAGTGGAGAGAGGCACCAAGCTAACTTGAGGTCAAGAGAGACTTTCTTTAGTGGTTCCCTCAAGACAGCACTTCCAAATCACTTACCAGAGTAAAAACTATATTTCATATACTTTATGAAAATAAATGTTCAGTCCTTGAAAGGGATGTATCAATGATTAAATATCCGAGCATATCTATTTATGCTATAACCTAAAGGAATATCCAGTAGGTACTTCCCCTGACTTGTCTTAGCCCTCTTCTCATATTTTGGAATAAACTACCCATCGGTGACAGTTTGCCCTTCCCAAATTATTTGGTCAAAAGATCCATGCTGGATTTCTGACCAAAGAATCCATTTAACTCTGAGTGCCTGCCATGTAAATGCTATTTTATATGGAAAGTGATCGTCCTTCCTGTATAAACTACATATAAGACCCATTGGTCACAGTGCCTGCCATGCCAACAGCCCCTTTGAAGGGAAATGTCCCACCCATGGGACCTGAAGACAAGGACGATGCCAAAAGACATGGCTGATTGACCAGGGCAGCCAATCCTTGGGCCAGCCAGTGTCCTGTCATCTTGCATCCAAGTGGAAAATCAGGCTGAGCCAATCCAATCCTTTCTCTCTCTGGAATTCAAGCAGAAACATTGAGCAAAAGCAGCAGCAGCAGTAGCAGCAGCTGCTCAAAGCTATAGCAGAGTGTGGGGTGAGAGACACACGCTGGGTCTCAAGTGAGCCAAAGTGATGAGCAGCCTGTAGCAGATGAATAAAGAGTGCAAAAAGCCAGCTGGTAGCAAGAGGAAGTTAAAGCAGATGTGAAATATGAAGTGCAATCACCCTGAGAAGGTGAATGAAACCATGCAGGCAGGAAAAGACAGAGTAGCTGGTCTGTGGACAGCCTTGGCTTTGAAGGCCCCTTGGCCCTCTTGGCCTCTAGCCGTTCTAATCCTTAAACATCCTTACAACTTCCTTTCACTTAAAGTGGCTGGAGCATGGTAGCAATGTGCTTTGGAGTAAAGACTTCTTGGACCCCACCTTAAAGTTTAGGAAAGGCTGCTGTGTGATCTGGAGGTGACCTCCTTGGGGCTGGGCATACAGAATTATGTCCCTCTGAGAGGCCCTGATGCAAATGCTCCCCAGGGAGCAACAGAACTGGGGAGGTAGGAATCTGGCCCAACCCAAGGTTCACATTTGAAAAGTGTAAAAACTGTGGGCAAAATTAAGCTTGAACTATTATACCATGAAATGCTGAGCCGTGTTTCTGGCCTTCTGAAGTCTGCTACATGTTTCAGCCAGAAACCACTAGAACTCTTCTGATTGGGCAGCTTCTGGGTGCTTTGTGGCATGTTGCCCCATCCCACCTCCCACACACCCAGCCACCACCCCTGTAGGTCCTTGTCCAGCTCTTGCTAACTGAGATTCTTCAGAACCTAACCTTCCTCCTCCTTATACTTCTCTACAGGCCCAAGGACAGGAACTTTTTCATTGTTTTGTTTTCTTTTTGTTATCTACAAGTTCCTGAAACCAATTTAAATTCTTTCTTATCTTCTTGATTTTTTGCCCCAAATGAATAGCAGCCTCGCTTTTACCTTACCATAAAAGCAATATATGTTTATTGTAGATAATCTGAAAAATACAGAAGAAATGACAGAAGAAATAATATCTCCAACCTAGAGACAACCAATATTAACATTTTAATATACTTTTCTGACTTATTTTTTCTATTAATATATTTATTTGCAGATATAAAATCTGATATTTTTGAATTACATATAGTCTGGTATTTTCCCTTAACATTATTTTATGAATATTTTAGATTATCATTAAATTTTTTCAAAGACATTATTTTAAAGTTGCAGCAGAACATCCTACCAGATGAAAAGACAATAATTTACTCAACCAGTTCCCTATGTTTTGTACATTTATAGCATTTCAATGCTTCAGCAATCACAGTTCTTCCAGAGCAGTTTGTATTGCAATCTCATCATAGTACAGACGGCGAGTGCGCCAGATGATGTGGAGTGTCCGGGGTAAGAGTGACCTCTGCAACCATCTTGCCTGCAGTTAATCCAGCTGAGCCATTTACATGTGTATGAACTTGGGCTAGTTGCTAAATATCCTACACTTTACCTTCCTCCTCTCTGAAATAGGGATAATAAAAGTCCTTCCTTCATAGGATGTTGGGAGGATTAAATGAACCCAAACCTACAAACTGCTTACAAAATTGCCTGACACATTAAGCTATGGTCATTATTATAGAACTGTTAGGGGGAGAAACTATTCCCATTTCTGATTTTGGCTTCCATCAACCAAGGATGAACACCTTTAGTAGGACCCTTGGCTTCCATCACATCCTTCCCCTCCCAGACTATTCTTCAATAGAACAGGTGCACCTCCCTTGGCAGTGACCTTGGAAGAAGAAATGGGTATGTGCAGTGTAGTGAGCTGAATAGTGGCTCCCAAAAAAAGATATGTCCAAGTCCTAATTCTTAGAACCCATAAAAGTTACCCTATTTAGCAAAATGTTCTTCACCAACATAATTAAGTTAAGGATCTTGAAATGAGATCATCTTGGATTTAAGGTGGGCCCTATATCCAATGACAGGTGTCCTAAGAGAAAAAGGCAGAAAGATATTTGACAAAACAAAGAGAAGAAGGCGACATGAAGACCCACGTGAAGTTGGAGGTGAGACTGGGCTGATGTGGCCACAAGCTAAGGAACCCCTAAAGCCACCAGAAGCTGGAAGAGATAAGAAAAGATTCTCCCCTAGAGGATTCAGAGGGAGCACAGCTCTACTGATGCCTTGATTTCTGACTTCTGGACTCTACCACTGCAAGAAAATAAATTTCTGTTGTTTGAAGCTACGAAGTTTGTGATTATCTATTATGGCAACCTTAGGAAAGTAACACACATAGCTTTGTGCTTTTTGCTGTGTAGTAAAGAGCCATAGAAACCACATGCTCTGCTGTCCCGCTCCACATCCGAACCCTTGTGTTGAATGTGGCCTCTGCATGGACAGGCCTGGAGGGTTTGGCATCACCCTTGCTGGGATGGATGAATCTGCCTAATGCTAAAGACCAACATCAGCAATCTTACTTGGCAATGGGTATTTCACACTTTCTTCCATTTCAGCTTTATCAATATTAAAAGAGATCTTTTGATCTCCATATGACTTACTTCTCCTTGTCTTCCTTTTGCTTGTGTAGAACTCAGGAGGGAAACCCCAGTAGCTACAATAAACTTTTGTTACTTTTATCTTTAAACTCATCTCTCATATCTGCTCTTTGAGTAAGAGCAGAATTCTTTTAGGCAAAGACCTGGGAATATTTAACTATTTTCACACTCTCTCCTTTTCCCCACATCACATTCTTTCATGTTCCTTCCGCGTGATATCTGAAGGTTCCTATCCTATCTCAGGCCCCTGTGATCTCAGCGTTGATGCTGGGTGCTTGCCTATAGCTTGCTGTTTGAATTCATTCTCTCTTAACCTCTCAATACCTACCCAATACTGTGTTCAATTTATTCCCTTCTCTTTGGACTTGATCCAGCTTCATCTTCCTTCTTTTCTGTCTCCACTTTGCTGTACTCTCGGAGCCTCACAATTGTGTATTAATATACCCTGTGATAGTGAGCAGCGTGACAATTCTGATGTGGATTTTTATCTCATATGATGAGAAAAACATAAAATATGGTGTGATATTTTTATTGGAATTTTATGCACTGTAATTGTTATGCTCTGTTTTTCCAGCACAATCACATTTTTTTCACATATAAAATTTTGTATTTCCTGAGTGATCCATGCTTACAACTCCACTCTATCAAGGAGCTATTGTCCTTGCTACTACTTGTCAACTAAGTCATGGGATGCCTTGTAATGTTTCATAATGATTCCATATTCCTAATTTTTATTTGTTCAACTAAATTATAAAAACCAGAGAAGGTGTGGTTCTTAAATCTTAGTAAGCGGAGCCTTTGTCCAGAGCTCTATGTTTTAGAGTATCCCATAAAGCACAAACATACGCATACACTATCATGTACACACATACACACACACATAAATTTATTAAAGGAAAGAGGAATGGCTCTTTACTATGACCTGATACTTCATACTGACACAGGACAACCCTCAACCATAAATATCCTCTTTTATTATTCACACTATTCAGGCCCCAAGGAAATGCTTCCCATATCTCTTGCCCTATGTCCTTGAAGAAGAGGTGCCTGCATCCAAATGTCTTGAAGGTTTGTGGATTGTGCCAACTGCCGACTTTGAATACATATGAGGCTTTAGAGTCCAGGGAGGACTTGAGCAGGAAGTACTGAGGCAAAAGAAAAGACATATTCCTTCATCCATCCCATATTCCTTTCAGATGGCATGAATGCAATAAATTATTGTGTAATAAGGAATGGTGTTACAGTAATGACAAGAGTCATGGTATTAGACATATGCAAGCAATAAATAGTGAGACATAACGTATTTAAATAGTTCATTTTTTATTTATAACATTTAAATATTTAGCCTTATGGTTTGTAGCCCTGCATTTGTTCTCCTGCCCTGGGCCCTGCCAAGGAGAGAGGTGGGCCTGTCTGGAAGGAGGCAATCACATCTGATGCTCCTGGATCTGCTTTCAGGATTTAGTTTGAGATGGCTCTGCATTTGGAAAGTATCTGTGCATATCTGTCAGATGAATCAAAGCTAAATGTCAGAGGCTGAATCTCCTTGCAGGGATGAGAAAGTGACCTGTTTTGAGGTCCACAGGTAGGGAACCCAAATAGGCTTATCCGGGGTGCCTTAGGCAGAAACCAATTTAACTTTAACTGCAGGGTAGTCTTAGTGGAGCTACCCTGCACAGGGAACAGCAGCAAGAAGGATGCTTTTGAGAATTAAACTATCTTGAAGATATGCCCAATCTGAAAAGCTGTCATTTTTTTCTCTTCTTCCACCAGGAATTCAAATGAAATTCCTTCCACAGAGGAAGGAAGCAGGGACTATGGGAGGAAATCACAAGGGGAGGAAAGTATAGGGGACATGAGAGACTGTCTGCAATTTACACACCTGAGGATTTTCACAAACCACACAGAAACACCGGTGCACAGAGAACATGAGAGCTGAACTTGGCCCACATGCAGCTCTGCAGTCAGAGGATTCAGCCACCACCCCTGAGTTAAGATCTGAGGAAGAAAGTAGCCAGCATACTGAGGTGAACTCAGAGGGATGTAGATGACATAGAAGCAAAGTGTCAGGATCCTGCAAAGGAGAATTTGGGGATGGTACACTTTTGTCAGTTCATAACCACAGTAGATATTTATTCATGCTTCAATTCATCACAAAGGTATGATTGTTTGCAATTAACACTGTTATCATTATGAAATCCTGAACTAAGAACTTTCTCAGGCATAAGCAAGAAAGAGGTCATGCCATCAAGAGATTTATTAACAGTAAAAATTTTGGTGCCCAGACAGGGTAATCCACAAAAATATACTACTTACTAAATGATGGAAGAAAGAAAAATGAAATGAGAGTAGAGCAAATGCATAAAGCAGATGCCCTGCCCTAAGATCATTTAATTTGTTATATTATACACTCACAATGACACCAGGAGAAAGCTGCTATGAACTCTGAACAGCAAATGAGTAATTTAAGACACATAGAAGGTAATTAATATGCCCAAGGTCATATAGCCAGTAAACGGCCCTGCCAGGATTCAAATTCAGGACATCTTATTTTAAAACTCTGATTCTTATACCTAGCACTCAATTTCTGGCCAGAGTACTAACACATATAGTTGACTTGAGACTGTGTGCAGATGAAATTATAGCTAGTGCATTAGTTTCCTATTTGCTGCTGTGGTGAATTACCAGGTGGATGAAACCAATGCAAATTTTGATATTATCTTGCAGTTCTGGAAGTCAGAAGGCTCTAAAGGATAATCCATTCTCTTGCTATTTTCAGCTGCTAAATGATGCTTGCATTCCTTGGCTCATGGTAACTTCCCACATCCATCTTCAAAGCCCATCACTCCAATCTCTGCTTTTGTTATCTCATTTCTTTCTCCTGACTTTGATTTTCCTTCCTATCTCTCATAAGGACCCTCACAGTAACTTTGAACCCACCTGGATAATGTAGGATAATTTCCCTATTTCAAGATGCTTAACTTAATTACTTCTGCAAAGTCTACTTTCACTATGTAAAGTAACATATTCACAGGTTCTGAGGATTAGAGGGTAGATATCTTTGGAGGGTCATTTTTCAGGCTACCAATAGTTCTTTACTGGTTGATGATGGCAGGCACATGGTGGATGTTTTGCCTTTATTGAATGCTGGCAGAGTTAAGTGTCTCCCATAAATAATGAGGGGCCAGAATCTCTTCCTGTCCCACTGCCCACCTGTAATTGTAATGGACGGAACCTGTATTCCTGTGACTGCGAGACGAAATGCTCAGGGAGATAATGGGGAACTCAAAGTAAATGACAGCAGGAGACCATGGTCTTTGATTGGTCTTCTCCTGCTTCTAGATGGCCAGAGGCCCCACCCCAAAAACCCTGGCTTTGTAGAATCTATACAGCTAAGTGTCCA
>RJWJ010035903.1:0-16176 GCA_004363605.1 Indri indri
GCCTAGCTCACAGCAACCTCAAACTCCTGGGCTCGAGCAATCCTACTGTCTCAGCCTCCCGAGTAGCTGGGATTACAGGCATGTGCCACCATGCCCGGCTAATTTTTTCTATATATATTTTTAGCTGTCCAATTAATTTTCTTTCTATTTTTGGTAGAGACGGGGTCTCGCTCTTGCTCAGGCTGGTCTCGAACTCCTGTAGACTATTTCTTTTAGATTTTTTAAAAACAGAATTACTGGGTAAGAGAATCTATACATTTACAAACATTTTAATAAATTTTGCCAAATTGCTTTTTGGTGTGCTTGGGCCAATTTACAGTCCCACCAGCTGTGTATAAGTCTGTCGGTCTTGGCCTGGCATCAATAGTTAGGGACATTTCACTTTTCTATTCTTACTTATTTTCTAGGTAATAGGAAATTTGCGTGTAATTTTAATATGCATATTTTGATTCATGAGGCTGACAGTTTTCATGATTTTATTGGCCATTTTTTTTCCTAGTGAGATTACAGATTACAACCCAAGTCTATTGAGAGCTGAAACCTCTGTCATTGCCTAACACCTTAATGGTTTCCTAAAGCTGGAGTTACTTGGACACTTTTTCACCCAATGCAAGCAGTCTCTGAAAGCCTAGTCTGAGGTCATGCATCCTGAGTGCATACAGCATGGGGTTGAGGGCAAGGAGGATGACATTGTGCAGTACATTAAGGAGTATGGGGATAAGGGGAATATTTTTCTCTGCAAGGTGTGTGACAGACAGCACAATGATACCTGTGTAGAAGAAGAGGATGAGGATGAGGTGGGAGCTACAGGTACGCAGAGCCTTGGATGTTGCTTCTGCTGAGTTCAGCCTCAGCACAGAGTGAAGCATTAGAACATGGGAAGAAAATACCAGAACCATATCACTCCCGACCAGGATCCATGCTAGCATCAGTTGGTAAAATTTGTTAACGGTGATGTTATCACAAGCTAGACTGATAACCCCCAAGTTAGAACAGAGGCAGTGGTCAATTTCATTCCTGGAGTAGTAGTTTCTCTGGGCAGCCAATACAGGTACTGGGATGGTCAACAGGCCATTCCTGAGCATCATGAATCCTGTGGCTTTGAGCACAAAAGCTTGAGTGATTATGGAAGGATATTGAAGGGGGTGACAGATCGCTATGTGTCTGTCCACTGCCATGCAGAGGAAGATACCAGACTCCATGCAGAAGAAGCTGTGGATGGCATAGATCTGAGCAAAACATTCAGGGAGGCTGATGGCCTTGGCGTCAAACCAGAAGATGGCCAGGATCTTGGGCATGATGGTGGTGGCCAGGCCAATGTCCACCACTGCCAATATGCCCAGAAAATGGTACATGGGCTCATGTAGCATGGGCTCACATTGAATGGTTACCATGATAAGAATGTTGGCACCAAGAGCTAAGAGATAGAGCAGAGCCAGTGGCAGGGAGAGCCAGTGCTGCCACTCGTGAATGCCTGGAAGCCCCGTCAGGATGAAATGGGAAATCTGGAGGCTGGAACTGTTGGTAACACTGGTGGAGGTATCCATTGCATAAGTGCCCCAGTCTCAGTGTCTGTCTATAAAACTGAAACAGAAGGAGGTTGTGTTTAAAAGTCAGCTGAGTGTCCTGGTAAGACCCCTTCAACAGTGACCCAGTTCCTTTTATTAATAAATGACCCTCAACTTTTTTTGGCTTCTGGAAATATTCCACAGAGGAGCAACAAAGAAAGCCAAAATAACTTCCAAACAGAAAAGTTGGAATAACTATTTGTCATCACCACTTGTATGTTTAATAAGCATGTCCAAATATATCAACAATAATCTTACCACTAACTGATAATAACTATTAATATTTGGTTTACTTACTTCCATTTTTATTTTATTTTTAAATAGTTTACATGATTATAGGGAGATAATTTTATATCTTGCCTTTGTCTTTTAGTAACATATTCTAAGGCATAATATCAAAAATTATTCCATGGATTAATAAATGAGCCAAAGACTTTCCAATATCATTAAAAATACATAATCTTTATTTATTTACTTATTTATTTATTTATTTTGACACAGAGGTCTCACTCTGTTGCCCAGGCTAGGGTGCCGTGGCATCAGCCTAGCTCACAGCAACCTCAAACTCCTGGGGTCAAACAATCCTTCTGCCTCAGCCTCCTGAGTAGCTGGGACTACAGGCATGCGCCACCATGCCCAGCTAATTTTTTCTATATGTATTTTTAGTTATCCAGCTAATTTCCTTCTATTTTTTTTAGTAGAGACGGGGTCTTGCTCTTGCTCAGACTGGTCTTGAACTCCTGAGCTCAAATGATGTGCCTGTCTCAGCCTCCCAGAGTGCTAGGATTACAGGAGTGAGCCACCATGCCCGGCCTTAAAAATATGTAATCTTAATTTTAGTGGCTGCTTTAAATTTTTGTATTTGGCTATTCCATGATTTACTGACCAATATTCTTCTTTTAAGATTATTTCCTTTGAGTAGCATCTCAAAAGTGATACCAAAGTGACATATACAAAGGGAATAACCATGTTAAAATTTTATTTTATTATATTTTTATTTTGAGACAAGGTCTTGCTCTGTTGCCTGGGCTAGAGTGCAGTGCCGTCATTATAGCTCACTGCAACCTCAAACTCCTGGGCTCAAGCGATCCTCTTGCCTCAGCCTTCTGAGTAGCTGGGACTATAGGCATGTGCCACCATGCCCAGCTAATTTTTCTATTTTTTGTAAAGATGGAGTCTCGCTCTTGCTCGGGCTGGTCTTGAACTCCTGGCCTCAAGAAATCCTCCTGCCTCAGCCTCCCAAAGTGCTAAGATTACAGACATGAGCCACCGTACCTGGCCAAAATTTTATTTTAAGATATAATATGTACACATGATAAAAATTGAAATAAAATGAAAAATATAAACAATAAAAAGTAAAACTCCCATGCTTGGGCCTCCCAAATGTCTTTCCTTTTCATCAGAGGCAGCCAGTAATACCAGTTTCTTGGTAATCTTTCCAGAGATAGTTTGTGCATGGATAAGAGTATATATATATAGTAATAATATGTATATTTTAAATAAGAGACAAAAACAAATGTTAGCATATTAATCATGCCCTTATTTTCCTTTCCTGCTTTTCCTTTTCTTTTTTAACTTAGTATTTTGGACACTGTTCCATATCACCATATAGATAAGCCTCATTGTTTTTAAATTGCATAATTTTCTACCACCTGGATGTAACATAATTTAATGAGAATTTTTTTGTATTTTTTTATTGAGATACAATAGTTGTGCATATTTTTGGGATATGTGGTATAGTTTGATATATGTCTACAATAGGTAGTGATCAGTCAGAGTGATTGGGATATCCATCACCTCAAACATTTATCTTTTTTATGTTGGGAACATTACAATTCTTTTCTTCTAGCTAATTTACGATACACAATAAGTTATTGTTGACAATAATTTCTCCATTGTGCTATCGAACTAGAACTTATTCCTTCTATCTAACTGTATTTTTGTACCCATTAACCAACTTCTCTTCATCTTCCCCTTCTTCCTTCCCTTCCCAGGTTTTGGGAACAACCATTCTACTCTCCACGACCATGAGATCCACATTTTATCCCCCACATATGAATGAGAACATGCAATATTTGTCTTTCTGTGCCTGGCTCATTTCACTTACCATAATGACCTACAGTTCCATCCATGTTGCTGCAAATGACAGGATTTTATTCTTAGAGCTGAACAATATTCTGTTGTGTATATAGACCACATTTTCTTTATTCATTCATCCTCTGATGAACAATTAGGTTGATTGCATATGTTGGCTGTTGTGAGTAGTGCTACGATAAACATGGGAGTGCAGAGATCTCGATATACTGGTCGTTTTTCTTTTGTAAATATATCCAGCAGTGGGATTGCTGGATCATATGGTAGTTCTATTTTCAGTTTTTGGATGAACCTCCATAGTGTTTTTCTATAATGGCTGCACTACTTTAAATTCCCACCAACAGTGTACAAGTTTTCCTCTTTCTCCTCATCCTTTGTTATTTTTTGTCTTTTTGATAAAAGCTATTTTGACTGGGGTGAAGCGATATCTTTTGTGGCTTTGATTTGCATTTCACTGATGATTAGTGATGGTCAGCATTTTTTCATACATTTGTTGGACATTTATATGTCTTCTTTTGTGAGATGTCTGTTCAGGTCATTTGCCCACTTTTTAAATCAGAATATTTGTTTTTTTGCTATTGAGTTGAGTTCCTTATATATTCTGGTTATTAATCCCTTGTTGAATGGATAGTTTGCAAATATTTTCTCCCATTCTGTAGATCGTATCACTTTGTTAATCATTTTCTTTGCTGTGTAGAAGCTTTTTAGCTTGATGTAATCCTAATGAGAACTTCTGATGGACATTTAATCTGTTTCCAGTATTTTACTGCTATAAAGAATGATGCAATAAATATAGTTGTTCTTATATCTTTATGTGTGTATGTAAGTTTATCCATAGAATAATTTTCAAGAACTGAATTGCTGGGTCAAATGGAAAGAAATGATTTTGACTGATATTGCCAAATTATCTTATAAAGAGGTTATTCTGGCCCTGCATGAGAGTATGAGCATTTTGAATGCTCTTGATATATACTAAAATATTCCTTCATGGGCACATTGTAGTACTTTATGCATCCAGAATTTCTTCATGAGTGTCTATTTCATCATATCCTTCCCCAAATTGGGAATTTTAATTTAAAAATGTTTTTTAATGGAATAAACAAAAATTGATATTTCAATTTTGGTTTAGTTTTTACTTTATTTTTAGTAACCTTTAATATTTTCAAAGATTTATTTTCCATTTATATGCTTACTCATTAATTTTCTATTTTATCTTATTCTCTATATGTCTATTTAGGATTTATTTGTCTATTTGTTATTTATTATTGTCTATTGTCTGTCTAATACTTGTCTGTTTGCCTAGTAAATAAATAAATGAATGAATAAAAGAATGTTTTTAAAATGTTTAACATGGAGTCTGGGAGCACAATTTTATTAATTTATATGAGTTTTACTATATCTTAAGGATATTACTTCTATCTGTTGAATTTTTTGGAAATGTTTTCTCCAATTCATTTTCCATTAAATTCTATTTATCCTTTTTTTTTTTGTAAAATTACACACATGCATACACTTACACTTTTATGTAGTCATAAAAATTTCACTTTTTAAATTATTTCATGACTTTTAAGCTTTTAATAATGTAAATTCAGTATTTTAATAAGCACTTACTTCCATTTTCTTTACAAAAATTATTTTAAAAATAATTTTTAACCAATTTGGAATTTAACATGAAGTGAGAAGGCCTCTAAATTAATTTTCCCCAACAAATAGCTAAACCATGGTTCCAGTATCATTCAGTAAATAAGCCCTCCCTTACCCATTAGTTTGCAATGTCCTTTTCTGTCATGAATTAAATTTGAACATATATTCAAAGATCACTGCTTACCTGGACAATGTTCTCTGTTTTTAGTGCCAGTACCAACTAAATTAGTTTATTTGCTATCTGGTAGGGGAGACTCTTAATACCAACTTTAGGCTGAGGCAGGAGAATTACTTGAGTCCCGGAGTTTGAGACCAGCCTGGGCAATATAAGTGAGACACTGTCCCTACAAAAAATAAGAAAAATGGCTGGGTGTGGTGGCACATGCTTGTAGTTCCAGCTACTCGGGAGGCTGGGGCAGAAGGATAGATTGAACCCATGGGTTCAAGGCTGCAGTGAGCTATGATTGCACCATTGCACTCTAGCTTACACGGCAAAGTGAGACCCTGTCTCTAAAAAAAAACAAGTCAACCAACCAAACAAAAAAACTAACTTTAAATAACTTTTAAATTAAAAAAAGACTGGTTGCAATATTTGGGGGCATTATATTAAAATACATAAATTAATTATGGAAGAAGTGATGTCTTTAACTCATTTATTCTTTCCATTGAGAAATCTAATGTTTTCCCTTCCTTTCACAGATACTTTTGGAATTTTTTTTATTATTGTTGCATTTTTCCCTCTTTATATTTCCTAATTGGCTACTGTTACCTAAGAAACCTTCTATTACTATTGTTTTTAAAAAAATATTTCCCCGATACAGCTATTTTATAGCACTACTTTCCACAGCTAGTAGCTTTTTAGTAAATTCTGTCTCTTGAGGGTTTTTTTTTTTTTTTTTTGCAGAAAAGTGTATTAGCTATCATTTGGATAACTTTGAATAATGTAAGCTTTAATTTTTATTTTGCATATTATTAAAATATTTTAAATTTTCAAAACAATATAAAAGAAATGGTGATAGTCAATATCCTTGTCCTAACTTTTTTTATTTTTTTGAGACAGTGTCTCACTCTGTTGCCCGGGCTAGAGTGCTGTGGCATCAGCCTAGCTCACAGCAACCTCAAACTCCTGGGCTCAAGCGATCCTACTGCCTCAGCCTCCCAAGCAGCTGGGACTACAGGTATGCACACCATACCTGGCTAATTTTTTATATATATATTTTTAGTTGTCCAGCTAATTGCTTTCTATTTTTTTAGTAGAGACGGGTTCTCACTCTTGCTCAGGCTGGTTTCCAACTCCTGAGCTCAAATGATCCTCCCTCCTCGGCCCCCCAGAGTGCTAGGATTACAGGTGTGAGCCACCACGCCCAGCCGATAGATAGTCAATATCCTTGACTAGCTCCCAACTTTAAATAGAATGCCTTTAGAGCTCTAGCTTCAGTATGATGCTTGCTAATGCTTTTCTGATAAATAGTCTTTAAGTGATTTGATGTTTACGTCTAATTCTTGATTTTTCTTCTTCAATCAGGCCTTGGTGAATTCAGTAGCTATCTCTTTTCGGGAGTCTTGGATCTATGATTTAAATGGAAGGATCTCCTGCTTTCACCATTTCTTCAGTATTCATGGAGCGCCTCCTCTGTGTCAGACTCCATGAGGCAGGGGTTTGTTTGCACTTCCTTATGGTAGGGATTTCTGCTCTTTCCAACCTGTCCAGAACAGAGCTCAGTCTGACTTTTCTCACTTGTTCTCCAGATTGCAGTCCTTGCCTCTGCACAGGTGAGGATCTTGAGGGAAAAGAGGGCCAGGGTTGGAACGATGAAACTAAGGAAACAAACTGAGAAAGCCAAGGAGGAAGGAGAAAGAGAGGCAGGGGAGACCTGGATAGACACCTCAGAACGTAGAAATAAAACTGCTTCTCCCCCTCACCTCTGGCCTCTTGATTACTCCCTGCTAGGAGGTCCCGGACAGCTCTTCTCTGAATGGAACTGCCTTCTGTAGGTGCTTCTGTTCTCTTGGCTACACGCCTCTTTTATGCCTTTCTTGCCGAGAGTACATTTCTTCTTCTCCCCTGGGGCTTTGGCTGTTGTGCAAATTGGAGCCCCAATATGCCACAGGAGCTCCATGAGGCTTTCTCTAATTTTTCTCCTGTGTGCCCCCAAAAGTAGTTTTTTTCACCACTGCCCCAAAGGCCCCCAGTGATTTTAGATGTGTATTAAAGTCAACTCAGGGAACAGAATTACTCAGTCCCCCAGTGTTTCTCTACTAAAGGCCACTGATTCTGTCTATTCCATCTGTCAGTATTGACAGCTGTTTCCTCTCACTGCTCCTCAGGTTTAGGGATGATAGTGGCTTAAAACTTTTTTATTGTATATATTTGAAATATACAACATAATATTTTGATATACATAGTAAAGTGATTACTAACAGGCAAATTCACATATCCATCATGTCATAGAGTTATCTTTCTTTTTTCCTTTTTTTTTGGTGGTAAGAGTACCTAAAATCTACTCTCTTGGCAAATTATCAGTATATAATACAGTATTATTGACTATGGTCCTCAGATTGTACATTAGACTCTAGACTTTTTTGTCCTACATACCTGCAACATTGTACCCTTTGACCTACATCTTCCCATTTTCTCTCCTCTCCTCCATTCTGCCCCTGGTAACCATAGTTCTATTCTCTGTTTCTATGTATTAGGTTTTTTAAAAAAAAGATTCCACATGTAAGTGAGATCATGTAGTATTTTTTTTTATTTCATGACATTATGGGGGTACAAACATTTTGGTTACATGTTATGACTTTGCCTCACCCAAGCCATGATTAGAGGTGTGCCCTTCCTCCATACAATGCTTACCGTGTCCATTAGTGTGAGTTTACCTGCCCCCATCTGAGTGGATTAATAAAATATGGTATATGTATACAATGGAATACTACTCAATCACAAAAAACAATGGTGATCTAGCACCTCTTATATTTTCCTGGATAGAGCTTGAGCCCATCCTCAGAAGTGAGATATCACAAGAATGGAAGAATAAGCACCACATATACTCACCATCAAATTGGCACTAACTGATCAACACTAAGGGGCTCACATGGTAGTAATATTCATGCAGCATTTTTATTTCTGAGTCTGGCTCATTTTACTTTTGAAAGAATGGCTTTTGATATTGCCAGCACTGGTATATTTTACTATCCTTGTTTTCTTCTTCTTATTTTTTTAGCTCTTCCCATATCTTTGGAATATTCTCTTTATTATGCTGTCTTCAGTCACCCCCTTTGCATGTGCCATCTGTTTCCTGCTGTGACTTTAACCCATAAACTCATAAAATGGGTTGGGATGTGTTTGTTTTTTTCACTTCTATTTTCTAAAAGTGTGTATAGAGTTGTTATTATTTATTTCTTAAATGTTTGATAGAATTTACCAGTAAAGCCTTGATTCCTTTTACCCCATTGCCACTGCTTTATTCCAGGATTTTACCAACTCTTCCCCACCCTAATATCACCTCCTTCTTCTTATGCCTAGAATACTATGAAATGAATCTATGAAATCACTAATGTATTAATAGCACTGCCTGCTTAAACAACTTCTCCACCTGTTTTGTTGTTTTCCTTGACCACTTATTTAACACATAGTGCTCATTGGAAGAACACTTAAGGCCTCTTGCAGTCTGGGTCCAACTTCCTTTTAAATCACATCCCTCTCCACTGCTTCCTTAACATTGATCTCTTAGATGTGCGTCAAGAATTCATTATGTATAAGTTTTGGTGTCCTTTTTAATGCTATTGAGTAATTCTAGAACATTCTATTATCATTCTTCAGCTTGTCTCTCTAATGTTGCATCATTTCTAAAGCCTTCCATGATCCCCCTAGACATAATTAGATGGTCTCTCTCTGAGATGTTTCTGTTTTTCCAAGGTCTGGCCACAGCCCTTTGCTTATACCTATGCTTTGCCTTTGGTAGTACTTTGCCTTAGTTCGATGGGTATCTTCTACCTGACCCTGTTTAAAATCTCTGTATTTCTTTCCAAAGCCTTAAGAGGAACTGAGGAAATATTTTTGTTCTATGTTATTTTATATATGTATATATACATATATAAATTTATTTCAGAGTATTACAGGGGTACAAATGTTTAGGTTACATATATTGCCTTTACCTTGCCTGAGTCAGAGCAATAAGCATGTCCATTCCCCAGACAGTGTGCACCACACCCATTAGGTGTGAAGATATTTATGCCCTCCACCCCCCTCCCACTTTGACCCTGCTAAAAGCATTTGTGGAGCTTGAGGGCAGACTCATCCAACCCAGCCCTGCCCAGCTTCACTTCCCCAGTGGCCCAACTAACGTGGAGAATAAGGACACACCTGGAAGTTTCAGGGCTCCACCCACCACCTGGGGCACTAGAGTGCCTCTCCAGAGGAACGAGAGCTTGTCACAGGACCCCAAAACAACATTGCAGCTTGTTCCTCCTGGCAAGCACCACCTACTGACAGGGAGGTCAATTTGCATGCCCTTTTACTGCATTTACTGACTCATTATACAGGGTGTGGTTGATTCTCACCCACAAGCACCACCTACTGGCTCAGAGATTAAACTGGGCATGTCATCATCTAAACAAAAGAAAATCCAAAAGTAAGAAGCAACAGCTGCTCCAGATGGGAAGGAATTAGTGAAAGAACTCCAGAAGTATGAAGAATCAAACCAAAAGGATGCCCCCCAAAGGGAACACCAGCTCTCTAGCAATGAATACCAACCAAAATTAGAACACTGAAATGACAGATGAAGAATTTCAAGCATGGATTGTAAGAAAACTCAATGAAAGGCAAGATAAAATGGATACCCAACACAAAGGAACCACAAAAAATAATCCAGGGAATGAATTAAAAATTCACTAAGAAATTGAAATATTAAAGAAAAATCAAACAGAACTTCTGGAATTGAAAAATTTATTCAAGGAATTACAAAACACAGTGGAAAGCCTCAAGAATAGGCTAGATCAAGCAGAAGAAAGAATCTCAGGGATTGAAGACATCATCTTTCAATTAAACAAGTCAGTGACAGAGATAGGACAGAGAAATAAGAGAAAAAAGCAAAGCCTACAGGAGATGTGGGATTTTGTGAAGAGGCCTAACATAAAAATCATAGGCATTCCTGAGGGTGAAGAAGAAAATACACAAGGGTTGGATAAACTATTTGAAGATATAATGGAGGAAAATTTCCCTGGCCTTGCTAGAAAATTAGATATCTGGGTACAAGAAGCTCAAAGGACTCCTGGGAGATTCATTGCAAACAGGAAGACAGATTCATTGCAAACAGGAAGACATCATGACACATAGTCATCAGACTGGCCAAAATAAACACGAGAGAGGCCCTCCTATAAGCCATAAGGCAAAAGCAACAGGTAGCCTACAAAGGAAAATCCATCAGAATAACTCCAGACTTTTCACTGAGACCTAACAAGCCAGAAGGGACTAGGGCCCCATTCTCAGTTTTCTCAAAGAGAATAATGCCCAGCCCATAATTTTGTATCCTGCAAAACTAAGCTTCTTATATGAAGGAGAAATAAAGACCTTCTCAGACAAGCAAAGACTGAGGGAATTCATCAAGACAAGACTTCCCTCCAGGAAGTACTCAGAACAGCATTACACATGGATCCACACAACAGACACTCACCAGTGTAAAATAATCCAAAAGCTAAAGGTAAAAAGCCAGATACCACAACGGCTCAAGAGAGAAAACAAAGCAAGAAAGTTCAACTCAACAGGATGAACAGAAATCTTCCCCACCTATCAATTCTTTCAATAAATGTGAATGGCTTGAACTGCCCACTAAAGAGACATAGGCTGGCCAAATGGATAAATATACACAAGCCAAGTATCTTCTGTCTTCAGGAAACACATCTAACCCACAAGGATGCACTCAGACTCAAGGTGAAGGGATGGAAAACAATATTCTATGCAAATGGAAACCAAAAGAAAGCTGACATAGCAGTTCTGATTTCAGGTAACTTAGTCTTCAAATCAACAAAAGTGATGAAAGACAAAGATGGTCACTATATAGTGGTGAAGGGTACAATTCATCAAGAAGACATAACAATTCTAAATATTTATGCACCTAACTCAGGTGCACCCAGATTCATAAAGCAAATCCTACGTGATCTAAACAAAATGATAAACAGCAACACCACAATATCGGAACTTCAACACCCCTCTGACAGAACAGGACAGATCCTCCAAACAGAAAATAAACAAAGAAATGATAGACTTAAACAGAACTCTGGAACAAATGGGCCTGACAGACATTTACAGAACATTCTACCCCAAAACCACTGAGTATACATTTTTCTCATCAGCTCATGGGACATTCTCTAAGATTGACCATATCCAAGGCCACATATCTCAACAATTTAAAAAAAATAGAAATTATACCATGCATCTTCTCAGACCACAGTGGAATGAATTAGAAATCAGCTCCAACAGAAATTCTCATCTCTGCACAAAGTCATAGAAACTAAACAACCTAAAGCTGAACGATTGTCAGGTCAAGGAGGAAATTAAGATGGAAATCAAAAGATTCTTTGAACTAAATGATAAAGAAGATACAAGTTGTCAAAATCTGTGGGACACAGCTAAAGCAGTCCTGAGAGAAAATTTATATTCATAAGTGCCTATATCTAAAAGATAGAAAAATCAAAAATCAACAGTCTAATGTTCTATGTTATTGATCCAAGGACGCTTGACTGTATTTGGAGCTTCAACTTTGTCCTGATCTCTTGATGTTTTACACAATTTTGACTTTAGGTGAAGGTTAAGAGTTTAAGTTATATGTTCTACATTCACACTAATCTAATGTCTCTGTTCTAAGACTTTTATTCATTTTCTGGGCCTCAGTTCCTATTACAATTACCTGTCCATCTCCTTGGTTCCTCTTGGACTGATCTTTTTATTGATCTTGTTACTCATCCTGCCTATTCTTCCTTCTCCACTGGATTTCTGGGCTGGTGTTTTGCTACTTGCTAATACTTATCTCCTGCTGTCTCAGAGGTATTACAGCATCATCTGTCCTAAATTCACTATGATCAAGCTTGGCTTCTCTGTCAGAAAACTGAGTGTTTCACATTAGGGTTTATAATCTTTCCTCTACCTGAAATGACACTGCTATATTTTCTCTCTCCCTCTGAAACTGAGTTGGTACACTTAGAACATGGCTTTCTCAAATGTATGGCCTGATTCTGGGTGCTGACCATTCATAATCAACTCTGTGCTATTCCCTTCCAAGATAGGGAATTATCATTTTGAAGACGTATAGTCTGGCTGAGTCCTGAGCTATTAATATGAACTTTAATGTGTTTGTTCTTGTTTTTCCTTTGGAGTCATAAAACAAATCATTTTTCCCTCACCAGGAATTTCTTCCTGGATTTGAAGAATCCATGAAGAATCATGCATACTGCCATAAGTCTTCTCCCATATAAGCTGAACACACTCAGTTCTTCAATCCCTCTCTCTCAACGTAATGTCCAAATCCTTCATACTTTTGGATACTCTACTATATATTCATCAGGCACTATTTTCAGGAGTGATTTGGATGGCTGAAAGGAGAGTCAAATGTAGGGAGAGCAGTTAAGAAGAATCAACGTTGTCGAGTTACTTCACCAAGGTCAGATAACATATGGCTAGCAATACCTCCAGGAGTTGGCTTAATGTTGTACCTACCGTTTCAAGTCTCGGGGTAGAAAACCTTTGCCATTTTTTCTAGCCTCATTCTCTCACTAGGTTCTTTCTTCTCTTAAAGGTTTCCACTTATTAATTCATTCTTCCTCTCATGGTTGACACCTATCTCAGTGTGAGTCTTCTAGGTAATGTTCTGTGCTGGTCCTAGGGGTGCCCTTCCTCATCTCCTTGCCTTCTTCCTCACCCTCCCTGGATCAATGCCTGGACCATGAAGCCAGATAGTCCCATTCCCCATGACAGGAAGCTTCTCCTTGATCCTGGCTGCAGGGGCTTGGCCCCCTCTTGGCAAGGCATCCTGGAATATGCTGTTCAAAATATTCCCTGCTGGGGCTGTTCCCTGGAGCCCCAGTAAGAGAAGATATCTTGTTAGAACTTTGTTTGAAGATGAGGTAGAAGGACTAATTGGTGTCTAGGTGGTGGGAGCTTCACCTTGGATCCCTATGGGCAATGCTTGAAAAGATACCTGTTAAATATCCTGTTCTTGAGACCTAACTGGTAGCTTAACTTCTCATCCCCCTTTAGGTCAATCAATGCAGCTCTTTGGTGAGTAATGGCTAAGGATAGGCCCAAGGAAGAGAGATACATAGAGGCTACATCCACATATTAACTCACCCCTAATTCTTCCAGATCTGGACAATTTGATAGGCCATCTGGGATGGAATTGCATGCTCTCAGTATCACTAGGGGAAATCATAAATACAGGCAATACTGTGCATATTGTCAGTAGTGTATCTGGATTTTTGGTATTGTATGAAACAGGTGAAGGTGGGATTGGGTATGAGAGAATTCCTTGTTCCAAAGCAGGGTAACATCCTTCTAGTCCTGGGTGAGCAGTAGGCTATTTGGAAGTCTGCTCCTCTTTGAAGCCCACAGGGTGAGTCAAAGGGAAACATTTATGAAGGCTCCTAAATCTTTAGTTCCTGGTTCCTCTCATTTCTGGACCCATTGCCTCCCTTTATTTACTTCCCCGATGAAAGCAGAACAGGTGAGCTTACTGGGCCAGACTTTTGCTTAGGGCACAAAGATATAACACAATGAGGTACATTTTCTGGGTCCTGAGGGGATAGTTGGGACATCAGGTGTAATTATTTCTTAGAGTTTTCTGAAGACAGAGTTTTGCTTAAGGATGGGCAGTTTGAGGATAATTTGAAGCAGATGCTCAGGTGATAAGAGCCACATTTGTTGACATTCCCCACCCTGCTCCCAACACCACACTGTGGAGTTGCTGAGAGAAACGATATGTATTGAGAAGAAAGAGGGAGCAACATGGGGGAGGAGGTAGTGTTTTTGACTGGGTTGTTCTGGTTTACTACTACACATCATCCACCCATGGGACGTATCTGTCTGGTCATCTTTGCCAAATCAGATGCATTGTCTCTCAACTTCAACAGTTTCTATTGTTCTCAACTAGACTGCTCCCAATGCACCATTTATCACTTATAGTTCAGTGAAAATAATAACAATAACAACAATAATATTCTCAGTATTTGACAAAGAATTTTCACATATTCTATCTCATTTGATTTTCACAATGATGCTGTGAGGTAGAGTTTAGTATACTCATTTTACATGTGAGAAAACTAAGGCTTGAAAATGGTTAGACACTTTGCTTAATGAAGGTCACACAGTAGACATGTGGCAGAAATAGTACCCCAAACCAGGATCTTGGGTCCTGATCTAGAGTTTATTTCATGACACCAGAACTATAGGTCCATTCGTATTTCCCATCTTCCCAGCCCCAACACCTGTTGTCATCACATAGGCTCCTTAGCAGTTGTGGTTGAAGATGGGCAATAATTACATGGTTCTCTTGGAGAGAAAAAACAAAACTTTCTTGGCCGTTTTAAATCTGTATTGTTTCTTCTTTCTTGGACTGTGTTCCGGCTGATTTCTGCTCCTTTCCTTCATGTTTAGAGACATCTTCTTGCTGTCATTAAGGCTGTAAGATCAACCTGGCAGCATCTTTTATGCCCAGAATGTGAGTCACTTTCCTTACATTCTAAAGCCCTCTCAGGCCCTATACCCAGATATCTCTGTGTCCTTGTATTCGTCTTTCACATGAGAGGACTGGGGTACTTGAGGTACTGGGGGTGTTGGGAAGACATGTAATCCCTGAATCACTCCTTATCTGTCCTTTATTTGATCCCTCTGTACTGCCCACCCTTGGCCAGTGGGCCCTGGAATTTCTTCCCTGTCTCTGCAATAGCCACTGCTCACTCAGAGATAGGATGATATCTTCCTAGCTTGGGGGTCAATGGCTATGAGCTGTGGTCTGATTTTGTCACTGTGTAGAGCATTTGCTTCTTTCCAGACCACAGTTTTCTGACCTATAAAATGATGGTATTGGACATGACACATGTTAGGGACATGAATAATGTTGTACACTCCTAATGTGATAACCTGAAAAGAAGAGATGAAGGGAACATCTGCCCAAGTTTCTCTCGTGATGTCAGTAAGGCACAGAATTCTTTGGCCTTCACATTGTGGTTATTATCAAGAGCTTCTGTTTACACCAGGTTACCACACCTCTGAACTTTTTGTCTACCCCTGTATAATACCACCTTGAAGGAGAGGGAGAAATAGGAGGTGGTGAAGTCAGACAGCCATTGAGATATGAGAAGCAAATGAAATGTATGGAAATAGTACAAAGAGCCTGATCAACGTTAGAGTCATCAGGGGCCATATATTATTCTGTAACCTTAGCAGGCAAATGAAGTGTGGAAGAGTGGAATGTCTCCAAATTAAGGAATTTTCCAGATGTTAGGATTATTGGCAGCTTCAGAAGAGGGTTAATGCAATAAGACTAGAGGACTATCTAAGGTCAATGTTGATGAAATCAAGCACTAGAATTTGGGAACATGAGCTTGATGGGAATGATTTTTATTCAACAACAATTCCTGGGCATCTACTTAAATCTGGCTATATGAATTGCCCCAGGTCACACATATTATACGATAGCTAATGCTGGATCCTGGTTTCTGAACTTCTTGTTCAATGCATTTCCCACTGGCTTGCCTCTCCTGTGTTTGAAGATCTTGCAGAAATACTGATTAAACTGAAAATTATTCTTTTTATTTTTTATTATACTTTATTATACTCTTTTCCTGAGAACTATGGGAAGAGTGATGTGGTGGTGATGGC
>RJWJ010035904.1:0-16405 GCA_004363605.1 Indri indri
GGCTCCACAAAAGTCTGTGTTTCTCTCTGTTACGGAGCATGAAATCTCTTTCTGCTCTCTGTGTGAGTAACTCTTTTTCTCTGAGTCAAATGCCTTGAATAAAACACCGAACTTTTCTACTCAGCCCTGAAGGAACAACCAAAGAAAACAGTTAGTGCAAAGGAGTGAGTTTAACCGAAAAGTATATTCAATTATAAAGAAGTACCTGATCACCTCATGGGAGTCTGAATTTTAAAAAGCAAAGCAGGAAGAAATAGTATCAGCTCTGCCTCTTACAGACAGAAAATGAAAATGAGACATGTACTTCAAAAATAATTTCAGCAGAAAAATATATTTAATAACCACTCAATTTAGAAAATACCAACTATAATGAAAATGTCTCAGAGCAGTTTTAAGGATTTCTATTTTATATTTTTGAAAGGCATTATAACATCGCATACTGTAAAATACGAACAGAGAAAGAAACAAGAAAATCTGCTTTTTAATTGTCTCAGTTATCTACCCTACCATCCTAGCAAAAAGCACAAAGGCAGATGCAACTATAGGTGTCGTTATAAACTCTGAGGTAACACATATATGCTTTTTCTTTTTATTAAAAAATAAACAGGGATATTTTAATTATTCACTAGAATGTTAATATCAAGCCAGTGTGATAGCAGCCAACATTCTACAAACAGCCTTGTGCTGGCTTTGTGTGACGCGGATGATCTAAACTCTTTCCAATTTCTTTGACTATTCAGTGCCTCTTCTGTTGTCCCTGCCCAATTTAGCAGCTTTTTAACACAGGAACCTTGCTTTCCATGCCCCCGCTGGTGATAAATTTTTTACAAAAAGCGTACCATAACACTCGTTCTTGGGTCACTAGCAAAGCAACATCCTGATAATTCAAGGAAAAGCCTGAATTTCCTTCTCCTCCAAAACAACTGGATTAGTTCTCCATTTTGATTTACATGCTTTGTCTTGCTAATGTTTTCTGAACAGAACAATAGCCTCTCTTTCTTTTACCTTCAATAGACTTAATCAGATTCCTTAAAAAACGTTAAGTTTTTTTTCCTTGTCGCAAGAACAGAAAAGTAGAGGACCTGCTACCTTCTGCACGAAGCCAGTAGCAGAAGGAACGAGTGGAGCACGTACAAAGGTTCCTGGTTCCTGCCCTGGGAAAAACCATTGCTTCTCTCAAATTCCCTGTCTCATGGAACCATCAGGAGTTGGGTCTGCCCTCTCCCTCCCCTGCTCGGCATGCAATCATTCACCAAGTACTAGCAATTTTGTCCCTTACCATGTCCCCAGCCCTCCACTCCTCTCCATCCCCACTGCCCGGCCTCGGCTGAGCACCTCCTCATGGTCAGCGACATAGCTACCACAGCCTAAACACACTGCCCGAGGTTATGTGCCTAAAATGAAAATCTGATCATTGCTCTACTACTACAAAGGGTCTGGAATGAGGGTGTTGTGATGATCCTTGTGCCCAGTGCCTGACACATAGTGGACTTCCCCCATAAATCCTGGTGACTGAATGAATGAATGGATGAATGAATTACTCACACGCTTATTCCTCAGGCTAAAAACTTTCAATACCCCCAAACAGGAAACCCGCATTCCTTAGCATGGCATGAAGCTTCATTCAGTCTACTTACCAGCTTCATCCGCCACCTCTCCTGCCACTTCTGCATTTACTGCACCCCAACCAGACCAGCTTCCTCGCCATACCATGTTCGTTCACGTCTCTGGACAAAAGAGCCAGCGATTCTCTGCCTGAGATGCCTTCTGCTGCATCCGCACCCAAGACTTCTACACAAATGTCACTTGCTTTGTGAATTCTTCTGTGATTCCTCCAGAGAGGGTTAGCAATGTCCTTTAGTACTTGGAAAAAAATGTCCCCACGGCTCGTTTTCTCAATAGGGCAAATCAGAAACTCTGTTTTTCACTTCTAGAGATAATGTCCTTTTTTAAAGGTCAGGAGTTATGCCATCCTTTTCTCTCTCCATTCTGTCTTCTAATCCTTCTCCAATGCCTAGAACAGTGTCTGAAAAATATTATGTCTTCATTACATGCTTGCCGAATGAGCCCATTCAAGGGCTCAATGCCCAGGCACTTAGATGGCAGAGAACCCCGGCCCCTCTCTCTTCACTAGCCTCCTCTCCTCCCCCCAATTCCTCAGTCTCCACTCCAGGCCTCAGCACCCTTGATCCCTCATTTCCTTCCATTCCCTGGCATAGTTTAGAATTAGAGAACTCCCTATTCGAATCCTAACTCTTAATAGGTTGAAGATGAAAGGAGGAGAAACTTCAATACAACTATCTAAAATAAAAAATGTTCTTAGAGACCTAAATTAAAAATAAATGGATGTCCTTACAAAAAACACAGTTATATGTGTTAGGCTACAAAACTATTGATGCTAAATTTCACTCAATCTGAGAGGTCAACTCTGGGCTGGCCTAGAGGCCAAACAACCATGGACAATCTTGTTTCTCTGGGAATATAGGTTCAATGTTCCAAATAAGCACCTTGTAAAGTAAATAACTAATAAAACAATTGGTTTGTTAATTGTGGACTGTCTGTGCTAAAGGTCCCCCCTTTCCTGAATTTGGAATTCCTTCTCTAAATAATTTCTAAACTGCAAGTGTGAGTAGAAAGACCGACTTCTTGTCTCAATGTCTGGAAACCTAGATTCTGGGTCAGAGGTTCTCATTCCTCCCCACACAACAGAAGCACCTGGAGAAGTTTTTAAAAGTACTGACTACCTTCCTCTATTCAAGACCAATTCAAATTAGAATCTCTGGTGGTGGGATCTTCTCAACAGTTTGTTAAAGAAGTTCTTCAGAAAACTCTAACGTGTGGCCCAGACTGGGAACCTTTGTTCTAGGCTGTGTTTTGACTGTAGTTATTTGTCCTTGGGCAAATTCCTTGTGAATTTGACCTTTCTGAATCTCTCAGTTTTGTCACCTATAAAAGGAAAGATCTGAGGTTAATGCAGCTTCTTTACGGTTTATTGTACTTACAGTTTTCTAAGCATTTATAACTTTTGTGAGTTAACTTTTGAATGTTTATTTGTTCTGTTTCTCTTGGCTTATCTGACAATGCACAAATAATGGGGAAACAGTGATGAATTTGCAAAGTCCTTTTACTTAGACAAAAGGAGTTGCAGGCAAAAGTCCAATTTGAAAAGTATGTTTCCCACATACTTGGCTAGCTCCTGGGAAGACTAAAATTTATATATATATATAATCACTGAATTTTACAGGTTTCTTAGAGCCATGTTAAAATTTAAAAAAAGAAGAGAAAAAAGTTCCAGCTGTATTTCCCTGCCTCAGATATGTGGTTTCCTCATTCTAAAATGACTTTTTTCCATATGCTTCCATTAAAGTCATGGCTGCAGAATAAGCTGATGAGTCCAATAACGCCCCCTCACTCAAGTCTTTTTACTGAATCGCTTGCTGAGCAATTGAACACACAGGGCCCCTAATTTCTTTATTCTAGTGATGGCAATATAAGCTTAGTCTTGCTTCAACCAATTCTTCCCTCAGTTACCACCTCTTTCCAAATTAAAAAAAATATATATATATTTTCATTTATTTGGCTTATAAAGTAAACCCAGAAACCTGCAAATATTTTTTTTCTTTTTTTTAGAAAAAGCAAATAAAGAAATATTCAGCCATGCAGAAGAAGAGAGAACCCAGGAGAATCACTTGCTCCATTTTATAACATTATGGTACATTGTGTAGTCTTGTGTCAGTATTTATTATCAGTCATTTAGTTTATGACAGAGAATAACTTTTGATTACTGATGCTTGTAGTATTACTCACTCTGTCTCGGACTGTTTGAAGATCTGTATTTTTATTACAAAGTCCAATAAAAATAAAGTGAAAAACCCATAGGTCCCCAAACTGATTCCTGGCTTGTGCTGTATGTCACTCTTTTCTAATCTAAAAAGTATTTCCTTCCACTGTTAGTCTCTGTCTCTTGCTCATAAGCAAATTTATCTCCTAATGCCTCATTCTTTATTTCAGCCATTAATCTCCCATTGAGAATCTTACAGAATGCTTTTTGCAGATAAAAATATTTAATATCTACTAGATTTCCCCTATCCACAAAACCATCTAACATTGCTGAGAGGGAAAAATCGATCTTTTGTACCTGAATTCAAGTTTGCTGGTTTGACTCAAAATATTTTTCTCTAACTTCTCCAGGTCTTCTTAATAGAAAATAATAGAACCATAGAGCAAGAATCCTGTTTTTCCTTGCTATGAGTTGAATTGTGTTCCCCAAAAAGATATGTCAAAATCCCACCCCCCAATACCTCAGCAAGTGACCTTATTTAGAAAGAGGTTGCTGCAGATATAATCAGTTAGGATAAGGTCATACTGAGTAAGGTGGGCCATTATCTTACTGGTGTCCTAGAAAGAGGAGGCGAGATACAGACAGAGACACACTGAGGGCCATGTGGTGCTGAGACTAGAGGGGCAGACGCATCCACAAGCCAGGGAATGCCAAGTATTGCTGGCAAACACCAGAAGCCAGAGGAGGCCAGAAAGGATTCCTCCCTGCAGGCTTCAGAGGGAGCCTCCTGACACCTTGATCTTAGGCTTCTAACCTCCAGAACCATGACAATAAATTTCTGTTGTTTTAAAAAGTACTAGTTTGTGGCACTTTGTTACAGAGCCCTAGGAAACTAACATACTCCTCTTTTCCCGTTATTTCTGTATTTTGAGGCCCTGTCTTACTGGATTGTAATCTATGCTGAAGTTTCAGACATACACACACAATTGTGTGTGTGTGTGTGTGTGTAAAATGTTTTTCTTTCCTACTACATAGGATCACACTGCTCTGAAGCAGAAGGCACCTCTAATGGTTGTGGAGTATCACATGCCTAATAGTAGCATCCATTGGGTTGTCGTTCGGGCTATGCTTAGAATAGCTCTTACCTTCTAGTGTGGTGCCTCCAATTTCTGGATAATTTTGACTTGACAAAAGTCTTCCTTATAATAACTAAGCCAGCATCCATCTTCCCATGACTTCTAAAAGTTGGTCCCAGTACTATTACCTTGGGCTAACAAAGAAAAACCCTTCTTTTTCTGGAAAATCCTACAAGTATTTGAACACAATATTACCACCCCAATGGACTTTCTTCTTCCTGAATTAGATGTCCATTTTCTTTCCAACTAGTCTTCACAAGAAGGTTTCAATTTCCCTCATCCTATGCTGTGACTTCCCTCCAAATATGCTCTGATAACATTTCCATTCTCCCATGTCCTTCCATCCTACCTACTCTATTCCCTGATTCTCAGATTGCCCCCAGCGTTGACATCTCTCCTATTCCTTCACCAGGTGGAAAAAAGGCAGGCCCGCTTTCACTGTCCCTCCCTAGCTGTTCTCTCAGCACGCTAGGTTAAGGGAATCTGAAAAAAAAAAAAAAAACCAGGAACTTTAGTACAGAACTCAAGTGGCCGTTTTAAGTCCTGATCCTGCTACTTTTCTAAGGGCATCATTATGGGGCCATCAGCAGAGTAGGTGAACACAGACACACACACACACACACACACACACACACACACACAGACACACAAAACGGTGGAAGCTGCCTGAGAAGAGACAATTCTGCTCTGGGCACACTATCTTTTCATTTCAACAAGGATTTACTGTGGGCCTCTCATAGGTGGGGCCCTGGCCTTGCTTTCATTTTTCTCTTTCATGTTGACTCCACATCCATCACCCTCTACACCTTTCCTGCGAACACTCTGCCTCTTTATTGTCTTCCTTCGCTTGTCCTCGACAGTAAAGTGCAACATACACTCTCATTCAGGGACTCTAGAAACACATCTGGGCCTCCAAAGGTTAAACACAGCTTA
Organism: Indri indri; assembly: GCA_004363605.1. Lineage (NCBI taxonomy): Eukaryota > Metazoa > Chordata > Mammalia > Primates > Indriidae > Indri > Indri indri. The sequence continues at coordinate 5,851 of RJWJ010035904.1, forward strand.
TGTATATCATCTAATACTGCAGTCTCCAACCCCCGGGGCTGCGGACTAGTACCAGTCCATGGCCTGTTAGGAACTGGATCGCACAGCAGGAGGTGAGCAGCAGGCAAGTGAGTCAAGCTTCATCTGAATTTACAGCTGCTCCCCAATGACCTCATCACTGCCTAAGCTCCACCTCCTACTAGATCATGAGGACATTAGATTCTCATAGGAGTGCAAACCCTATTGTAAACTGCACATGTGAGGGATCTAGGTTGCATGCTCTCTATGAGAATCGAATGCCTGGTGATCTGAGGTGGAGCTAAGGCGATGATGCTAGCTCTGGGAAGCAGCTGCAAATACAGATTATTAGCAGAGAGGTTTGCATAATAAATGTAATGTGCTTGAATCATCCCAAAACCATCTCCCCCCATCCTACCCCCCAACCCCTGTTCTGTGGAAAAAATCGTCTTCCATGAAACCAGTCCCTGGTACCAAAAAGACTGGGAGACTGCTGATCTAATACACATACACAGATCAATCACAGGGTGGAGAGCAGGATTATGCAACAATAAAACCATGAAATTTGGAATCGAGAGTCCTTCAAAATTCTGCCACTTACTCGGTGTGGCCTTGTTCTAGTTGCTTAACTTCTGAGCTTGAGGTTTTCATTTTCTTTTAATGGCTTACTAAGGGACAATAATAAGGTACCTCTCTTACCTCCCTCTTCGGACTATTGCAAAAAGAATTTGTAAATTACCAACTTCACAATTCAATAAATATTTATATCAAGTATCTACCTGGTACAATATACAGAGAGATCTATTCAAAGATTTCAGTTTCCCAGGATTTTAAGAGTTCACTAATAGACCAGTAACTACTTGGCACAGAGATTACAAAATAAATAACTGAAAGTTAAAGTGTTAGGAATTACAGACAAAGGAATAACACAATCTCAGATACATGAATAAGTATCTGCAGGTCTAGCCTCTACGTCACGTACCAGAATTTCGCTTAGAAAAGAAAATCAAACCCCTTAATGTTAAATGAGAAAATACAGCTTTATTAAAAAATTAATTTTTATATACATTATTTATAAATACATCCACATATAGCCCCTGTACATAAACACCTGATCCCTAAATCTATCAATAAACATTTCCTAGGCACTTACTATGCACTAGTCTTTACATCCATAAATGTCTCTGTGCAAGTTAAGTCTGGAGGAGCAGTTATATGATTTTGGAATAAATTGGGTTACATTTTTTATAATTTCATACAGTAAAATTTTACGCAGACTAGTATACACCACATAAAAAACTAAGCTTATAAGCTTTTTCTTTTCTTTTTCCCAGAAGCCCAGCCATGAAGAAGCAAAGGAAACATTTTATGTTTAAGCGTGTGTCATATACTTAACCTGTTCCTTAAAAGGTTATGTATACACCAGAATACACCATCAGTAGTAGTTCCTGTACTGCCTGGAAGTCAGAAAACACGGTAACTTCTTTCCTTGGCAGAGCTCTTTGCTTTCCACTCAATAAAGGATGCTGGGGTGGGGAGGGAGGTGGATGGGGGTAAATTTTCTGAAATTTTTACTTGGGGACCTGAATTAAAATTCACTCCATGGATGAGACAGTAAGTTAATTAGTTTTCACCCTATAAGTGGTTTAATTTCCAGGGCTAGTTTAAGGACCTGTAAATAAATTTATACTTTAAATCCTTTAACTCTTAACCCAACACAAATCTATAGCCTTATGCTTTCCCCAGTAATGAACTTTTAGCTGCAGCATACCTTTTCATAAATTAAATTCTTTTTCTATGAAAGACAAGATCTTATTTTAAAAAAAGAAAAAAACAAGCTGGAACACCACAGGAGTCTAGTTGTGCCACCTGGATCAATACTCCTTGAGTATACAAAGATTTGCAGCCTCAGATGAAAGACTCAGTATGACTTGTGACAATCTTCAGAGAAACAAATCTACATTGTCATTTACTCTATTATTTGATGCATATTCGAATTTTCAAAAATATTTTTTAAAAAATCTTAGATGTTAATTTGCTATTAACCACCGCATTTTTTTAGTGTTTTGGTTTCCTTCAGTCATAGCAAGTTTCCCACTGTTTTTCTCTCTTTATCTTTTAATGGCTTCCTTTATATTTTCTCTTATTTCTCTGCTTCATCTCATTGTTTCCATATACTTTGATCTTACTGGACTGAATTTCGAATGTTCCCTCCCCTGGACCCTACCTTTTTCATTTTTGATTTCCTGTATATTGCAACATTCCAGCCAAGTTCGAAACTCATTTTGCATTCCTTCAAGCTCTGCTTTCCTCAGGCCCCATATTTCTGTGTTAGTACACTTCCCACAGATCTTCATCAGCAATTCAAACCTGATGACATTATGATTGCATCTTTAGTGCTTTTCTACTCCAACCTTATTTATCATGCCTGCATTATTTCCAAAGATAAGGTCTAGAATAACTTCAGAGCGGAGCTTGTTAGCTGTTGTGTGTGTGAACAGCCCAACGCTACCGAAAGATAAAGCCGGTTTTCTACATCCTGCCATTATTCTTAATGTGTGTGTTTGCTGGGCTGAAATCCCTTAGCAGTAGATTGACCTGCTTTAGGCTTCTCTTTTCTGTAAGCGTGTTTCCCTATCTTACTTCCTATCACCTTGTTCTTGGATTGTTCGATGAAAAAAATTATGGCTCTCATTTTTTTCTTCCCTGATTACATTCCCTTCACATTGCTTACTCCTACTTTATCTCCTCCTATATTTGTACTTCTCTCACCGTATTTCCACTAAAGTAAACAGAAGATCCAATTTTCTTTGACCAAAAAACCAAAGCAAAAAGTTCTCCCTGGTCCTTCCTTGCCTCTATATCTACCTCCAAATTCTTATAAAATATTCTTGCATCACCTAAAAAAAACCCTTAGGAATATAATCTCCTTGTCGAGGGTATAAATTATTTATCTTTTGGTTCAATTAAAATAAAAGTTTGCTCTCTAAAATAATATGTTCAAACTCTATAAGGTTGTGGCACATCTGGAAAGATGCATCTAGATTTTCAAAGTTCACTTTGCCTCTTTTCACTTTTCCTTATCTTTTTTTTTTTTTTTCTCTCTCTTTTGTTCATTCATTTGTGTATTTGGAAATATTTTCTTAGGCTCTACTACATGCCAGGCATAATAGTAATCACAGAGGAATGAAGATAAGAAAGATGTAGTCCTTGACCTCAGGAAAGCTCATAGTTTTGCAAAAAAAAAAATTGAACAGGGAACACAATGATGATACTCTACGACAAATGCTACCGGTATTTACAACTGTCCTAGCAGCACAACAGTATGATCAATTAATTAATTAATTCTGCCCCTAGATGATCAATCTTTAAAAATGATTAAGGGGAGAGGGGAAGGCTATCGCAGACAGGAAATGATACAATATAATGAAGACAGAATTACCCAGAATGTTTCCAAATATCAACAATGACGAAACAGAACAGCAGCAAAAAAATCCTTTTGACTGATATTCTAATTTTTTTTTTTTTTTTTTTTTTTTTTATTATTTTTTTATTTATTTTTTTATTTTTTTTTTGAGACAGAGTCTCACTCTCTTGCCTGGGGTGAGTGCCATGGCGTCAGCCTAGCTCACAGCAACCTCAAACTCCTGGGCTCGAGCAACCCTACTGTCTCAGCCTCCCGAGTAGCTGGGACTACAGGCATGCGCCACCATACCCGGCTAATTTTTTTTTCTATATATATTTTTAGCTGTCCAATTAATTTCTTTCTATTTTTTAGTGGAGACGGGGTCTCGCTCTTGCTCAGGCTGGTCTGATATTCTAATTTTATCATGTAAGAGTACCTACCTCATAGGGTTGTTGTAAAGATTAAATGTAAATATGCATAAAGCCCTTAAAACAGTCCCTGGGACATAGTAAATGCTCAAGAAACTTTAACTATTATCGCTGTTATATTATAGATTATATCACATGTTTTTCATATATTCAAAATGTTCTTTTTTTTTTTTTTGTGGTTCCTGGCTTGCTTCTGGATAACTGTGGCTGCGAGTAAGTCATCTCTAATTAAAAGATATTTTATTTGGATACATGTCTGAAGAGCTGATGTGGTTGCTATAACTTCCAGAATAAAAATATTAGGAGAGATGACAAATAAACAAGGCTGAGAAGTGTAGCATAAAAATACAATTAACTGGACCACATCTAATTGTGATTCTCAGATTCTTTTTATAACCTTTTTTTTCAAGATAGAGGCAACAAGTTTATATGTAAGATTCATTGAATAGTTCTACTAATATAGTAAGCTTTGGGATCAGTACAGAAAGACATACAGCTCAGTATCATGTATTTCCTTCTACAGCTACAATAAATGGTTTTTCAAAGTTATGTTCTAAATAATGCCTTGTAAGAATCCAGAAAAAGAGATTCAATTATGTTTCCTTTATTACTGAGGTAGGATGGGGTAGGAAAGTATACTAATACTTTTCAATAACTTGTAAAATACTTAATTTATGGTTTATAATGTATTTATATAATCTCATTTCATTTGAACTGATAATCAAATTAACTTTTTGGTCAAGGTTACGGAATGTGCAACACAGAACAAGAATTCTGGTCTGCTCACTCCTATTGACCGTCCTTCTTACCCTAAAAACATTTTGAAAGATTTCTAAACAAGATTAAACCAAAAGTAGACTGCTGATCATTTAATTGGCCAAAAATGTAAACATCTTGGATAACTGAGATTTTACTTACAGTGATGTCAGACTAACACAGTTAGATATCTCTACCTACTCTCTCTTCAAAGAACTGTTTTTGCAATTTTTAGTAGAGACAGGGTCTCGCTCTTGCTCAGGCTGGTCTCGAACTCCTGAGCTCAAAAGATCCACCCACCTCAGCCTCCCAGAGTGCTAGGATTACAGGCATGAGCCACTGTGCCCGGCCCAGAATTTTAAGTTACAAATCAATAAGATATTCAGAAGATCACAAAAATATTTAGAAATCAAACATCTCATTCTAAATAACACTCTAAATAACATTCTAAATAATGAGAGAAATCACAAATAAAATTAGAAAACACCTTTAACTGAAAAATAATGAAAAAGAAAACAACAAAGCAAAAAGTTGGCTCTTTGAAAAAAATCAGAAAATTGGCAAACCTCTAGCAAGACTTTCTTTGTCGAAGAAGCAGAAGCAGAGGAAGAGGAAAGGAAAAGAAGGAGAACAATAATAACAGGAAAAAAAATAAAACCAACAACAGGAAAGAAAACAGAAGTGACCAATATAAGGAATAAAGAATGAGATATAACTACAGATCCTACAGATACCAGAATAAGAAAAACATATTATAAACAATGTTATGCCAATAATTTCAGCAATTCAGTATACTTGTACAATGGAATACTTCTAAGCAAACTCCTCAAGATCTCACATCTGTTATCTTTAGTGAGGGCAAATAAATAAATAACAGGCACAAAAGAGTACATATTGTGTAATTAGATTATGTTCAAAATTGGCAAAACTAATGAATGGTGACAAAATCAGATCAATGGTCACACCTGGGGCAACAGGTGAGAAGAGTGGAACTGACTGCAAAGGATATTTCTAGAATATGGAAATGTTTTACTTCTTGATTAGAGTAGTGGTTACGGGTATATACAAACTGCCAAACTCATCACAGTGTACCTTTAACCACTTGAATTTCACTGAATGCAAATTTACCTCAATAAAGTTGATTTTTAAAAATAAATCAATAAACAATACCACAGAAGCAGGAAACAATGTGATTTTAGTCAGAAATTTTAAAATTATTTTTGTTGGTGATTACTTTGTGAGAATTACATATAAAACTGGAAGAAGAATGTAAAAAATATTTTAAAATTTAAAAAGTTCCTCGAAAACTACTTCAATTCTATTTTATACCTTCTTAGAATAGGAAGTATAAACTGTGAGCCAAGAAGTATGCAGGATGCTTGCATAAATTACACTTCACAAAAACTGTGTCTTCCATTCATGGTGAAATCTAGCATGGTGCTCTAGAAAATGGCTATTACTACTAAAAAAGCAATAAACCTGCAGCCACAATGATACATGTGATTTATTAGCTTTGCGACATTAAGCAAGTCACTTAATCTTAGGTTTCTTCAACTCCAGTATTGATGTGAAGGTTAAGGATTATTATTTAAAAGTATCTGGTTAAACACACCACAAATACATGACTCACAATAAATGATTAGTAGATGTTGGTTAAACGAAGAAATGAAGTAGAGATACAACATGAGTAGGAAAACAAGTAGACAGGATGAGACAGAGGGAGAGCGTGTTTCCAACCACATTTCTTTCTGTGGACAGCGGTGAGGGGTGAAGGGTGGAACAGAGGCTTCCCGGGTATGATGACCTAACGCCACGTTCCCATCATGAGTACTCTGGGTAGGATACGGATGGATGGCTGACCTCCCAGAATGACTATACTTTGTGGCTTAGATCACAGATGGAGTAACAGATGCCACAAGATTGGTTCAGAAGTGACCGTGAGAAGTATCTCAGCCTCGTGTGCACAACCAACAGTGCAGCTACCATAAAGCATACAGTACATGTAGCTGCTGCTATTTGTTTCCAAACTTTTACTTTGTTACCTGGCTAACAATCCCTTGTCATGGCAAGGAGCTTGAGAGGGAGGCCGCCTGTCTAGCTAAGACTCCAAGCAGCTTTCCAGGTTCCTAAGGGTTACAGTGAGTCTTCTACTACAGTGGACCTTTGAAATGCCAACATCACTAACAAACAGCTGTTCAAAGGGCTCCATTCCTTCTTATCCTTTGATTTCTCAGAGATTTTGTTCTAAATGAGACCACAAGAGCAGACAGTTTCTAGATACAGCCTCAATGACCAGAGCAATGGCACCATTAATGCCTAGTAGGTTGATTTTCCAGAGAATTCCAAGGAATGATCTACTAGGTCTGATGGACAATTCAAAAAGTACAGAAGAGTGTAAAAATCTAGAGCGCGACTACAATGAATGGCCCTGAATTAAGACCAGAGAAGCCAAGTATCTTTACCAAAAACGGGGCCCCTAGTGGGGCACCTAGAAATTCAACACTCGATCGCAGTACAAGGTGACAAGTTATCTGCCATAGGTTCTAACAGAACACTATGGGGCACACGGAGGAGATAATGAGCCACGCGGCGGGGGAGGATGCAGTCTCAGGGGAAATATTCCTGAAAAAGATGACACCTGTGCTGACCCCAAAGATGTGAAGGAGTTATTTGGGCAAAAGGTATTCCAGGCTGGGGGCACAGACTCAAAAAGGTTGCATGGCGCCATCTGCAGGGAACTGCGAGTAATTCTCATGGATGGAAAATACGGTGTGAAGGGAAAATGAGATGTCAGGGGCACAGGCAGGGTCTCAGGAAGGACTTTTTTAAAAACAAGGATTAAGAAATTTACACTTTACCTTGAAGATGTAGGAAAGTCACCAAAGGATTTTAAGCAAGCAGCACCACAACCAAATTAGCATCTTTAAAAGATCATTTTGGCCATGGTGTGGAGGATAGCTTGGAGGGGAACAAAAGTAGAGACAGGGAAACCAGCTGACATAATGCACGTGGAGGACCATGGTCCTAATAGGAGCACTCAGGATGGAGGGAAGATGTATCGGACACAGGAAAGAGGTCTTGCGAGAATCTTGAGACTTGTTCACTGGCTTTTTTGTGAAAGTGACAAAAAGACTCAAACATGACTCCTAGGTTTCAAGCTTTAATGTCTGAATGGATGGACCTGCTGTTCATGGAGAAAAAGAATAAGTCAACTTACATTTGAAAGTATGAAAAACAATGATACCGCATTCAATCTTAAAAAATTAACACTAACAAAAGCAGAGGCTGCCTCAGATAGTATGCATACACATCTCTGAGAAAAATCAAAAGCTTAAATTCACAGAAACGAATAACTCACAGCTAAAGAAATTCCTGTCTAATATATGTTGATTAATGAATAATCAAAGAATAAAATAGAAGGCAATTCACTAACAAGAGAGCCATCTACTGCCTTATAAGAATAGTGCAGCAATGAAATGCCACAAAATGTGGAAGAAAGCCAAGAATTTTTGACCACTTCACATTATACATGTATTCACAAAACATCTGACACCTCATACAAAAAAATTCCAAGTGGCTGGCACTTTTAATAACAGCTAAATGTTTTCATTTACTTATTTTTCCTAAAAACATCAATTGAATATAAAACATCATTCGAATATAAAACACTTACCTGCCATCATTGCTATCATACTGGCTTTGTAGACATTAGTAAGAGATCCAAGTTCTCCTGTTGCTAATATGGTTTTGAGATGAGCCTCCCCACAGGCCTTGCGAAACTGACGAATCTCACCATACAGGGCTGAGAAGAAAGTGATTGAGGCGGTTATAAAGCAGGCAAGTGATAACATAACTTGGCAGCCGTTTAGAGCTGGTAGAACCCATTTCAGATTTAGGAAACATAAAACATTTGTCACTTTCTAAAAATCACCCCAATTTAATACTGCCTAGAGCATTCTGTCGCAGTTCACATCCTGTTACAAGGAATGCTTAGTTTGCTACCATGAAACCATTTCTAAGCCCTGGCCTGAGGTCCAGAGTCATGGAGCTTTTTAAATATCATTATAATGACATGCAAATTATGAATAATTCCTACTTTTTTCATATATGGTTATGTATAAGAAAAAACAAATTTATCTGCCATACATACAGTGACGTACCACTTTGCAAAGTAATGAAAAAGTCCTTATTAATTCTTCCATTCACACATAATAAGTTCTTTTGTTGGAATATAAAGCAGACCTTTCTTGAGAGCTCTGCTAATGATGATAAAGACATAACAGCTTGCCCTATTATCTGCCAGAGTGTGTGTCTATATATCTGACTAAAAAGCGTTAAGCCTGGCCAGGTAGTCTTGGATATACGTGCACAAAGCCACCTGTAGAGGGGTTCCAAGATGCTGCCTTGAATCTATTAACCTCTGAACACTCGACCCAAGACCCAAGTACTACAACAAAATAAAATTGAGGGGGGAAACATTTCATATTCAAGGTAACAGGATCTTAGTAAACAAGTAAAACCAATATAATGAATATTAAATTTTTGAAAACTTAGATCTAAACAGTCCATTGTCGATGACACCAGTGGACTTGGCTTTTACCCTGTATCAGACTGACCACCCCACTTCTTGAACTCAGGCTATGGTCCCACTATCAGAACCAAGGCTTTTTCCTTCCTTTGTCTGTATATGTCTTTCATAGGAAGTAGTTTTGTAAGTAGTTTTATAAGCACCATAAATTTAGCATCAGAGAAATTCATAATAAGGGTTAGGATAAACATTTTTTAATGCTAAGAGGAGAGTTCTATAATTCATAGGTTTACTAAAGTATATAGTAAAAATTAATCTCAAACTAGCAAACTCAGTCAAAACCATAAAAATTATAACAAATAAACAAAATTTGCCTTCTAAATCCCAGAAAACCAAATTTAACTTGAAGCCTGAAAGTGAAAATTGAATACGAATAAAAGCAAATCTTCTATTCCAAGATGCTTGGTAAGTTTAGAGTTTGTTGCCACCAAGAGATGATACCCACAGAAGGTTCTTCAAGAAAGGATTGTCCAGTTTCACAAATTCTCAATAATGGGCAGTTTTGAGTAAGGGAGATGATCTGAGATGCTGCACTGCCTATCATGCCCTGAGCATCTACCTAACCTGGGAGAAAATCATCTTACCTATACCTCCAATATGACAACCTGTATAAGAATATTAGAAACAGCAATAGATTACGTAGAAGTAACAATTTATATTAACGCAGAGAATGAATCTTCAACAATCCTTGAGTTATTGAATTTAAAAAGAAAATTGTTCTCTAAGAACAAGTGACATGAAAACCTCCTGGTCTAAAAATTTCAGAATGCTAATCCAGAGTCAACTTGAGCTTTTATTAATGATTTTCTTCCACAATACTGCCATTAAAAGGTCTTAAAGCCAGACAAATTTGGATTTAAAACCCAACTCCATCACTTCCTGTGTGACCTTAGGCAAGTTATTTCTCTCAGCCTCTGTTCTGTCTTTAAAGCATCAATATTTACTTCACAGGGTTATTATGAGGATTAAAAGAGAAGATATATCATATATAAAGTACTTTGCACACTGCCTGACGTATTGTAAGCACTCAAAAAGTTTAATCATTATTAAGTTCAGAATTCTAGTAAAATGAGTTTCTATTATGTGTTACGTGATAGAAGTCAAATCTTATTTCATGGCCTGAACCAACTCCTTGTACCAAACCAAAACTTTGCTGTATGGATTAGTGCTTACAATCAGTGAGCCATCAGATAAGCTTTGAAAATATTTTATTATAGCATTTGATAAAGTGAATTTTGGCCTGTAAAACAAATTCTTAGAACACCGATTACAATGATATTTATGAACAAAACCACCACCCTTTTTCTAAAGTGTACTACCTTTTGATATCCTGTGAATTTCTTTAAGTATAGTTAAAATTAACCAGAAAAAAAAATACGT
>RJWJ010035905.1:0-16395 GCA_004363605.1 Indri indri
TTTGGCACATGTTAGGCACAAGCGACTGTTCTCCAAATGAGAAAATGGCTCAATCAAGAGATATGATTAAGTTGGGGTTGAAGTGGAATATAAAATAGTTCAAGTTTTAAACAATAGACATGTCTAGACAAAGAAGATTTGAATCAGAAACTAAATTAAAGGTTTTGTCACAGATGGTGAAATCGCAAAGGGCTTAATTTATTTGGACATTTGAGTAGCCATTATAAGCAATTGTCAAGGCAAAATGAGTAGAAAAGTTAAATGTGTTTCCATCAATCATTAGAATCTGAAACCACAGAGCTAAGCAGGTCAAATGCCAAGGTTGGTGTCCAGTCAGCACCACAGACAGCCACAATAGGCTGTACCAAGGGCATTGCCCTGTGTCAGCTGCATCACATATTTTCTGCCAGCCTAATTCACAATGCCATTCCCTGAGCATTAAAGAGTTCATGTTTCTTGAGTCAAGTCCTGACTCTAGGTGTAATACTTTGCATGTTCTTCCTTCTAAGGATGCACAGTATGTATTATGGCTGTACTTTAAGGGTAGGTATACATTGTGGCTCGGGGAGTTTCATGATTAAAAGGTCGTTTGTAGAAGGTCATCTTCATCAACACCCCCTTTTATCAATACTCCAGAACTCCAGGCCCTACCTCCTTGTTCCCTCTTCACTAGACCTGAGGTGGTGGTACTAATGCATAGAATGGAAATTTCATGGACCATTTAATGAGGGAAGAAAAACTATTTTTGCTAAAACCAAACTTTATAACAGAAAAAACCAGAGTTTCATGCAAAGTGTCAAGTTTGTATCTGTATTTCCATTCAACAGCCATTATGCTCTCAATATGCAAAGTTTCCTCACTCAAAAGATGACCAGAGCACGAAGAAAAGAAAGAAGAATCTCCATGAGCGAGTAAGCGGAGGTGAGTCATGTCTCCAGGCAGAATGGAGATGAAAAGAAAGCAACTACAGACAGTAGCATGCGACTGGAGAAAGCACAGGGGAATAAATAATACGATGTGGATTCTCTCTCTGAAATTCCCCGTAATGAGCTGGGTGATGTTAGATTAGTCATGTAACCTCACTCTGCTTGAGTCTTCTTATATGTCAAATGGGAATATTAAGCATTGTCTTACAGGGCTCACAGCACTATTGAAAGGCAATAAGATAATACATATGGAGGCTATTTGGAAAATACTATATAAACTGCATTGGAACTTGTTAGATTATCAATGACAATACATGGCCCGATGATGCATTTTAATTGATAACGGGTAAGATATGTCAAAAGAAAATTCTATTCTCACCTACGCAGGAATGCAGTAGCAGGGGAAGTGAAAGCATAAACATAAGGCATTTATGAGATACTCATTCAAAATGAAATTGAAAGATGTATTGTCACATGGAGAGAATCATAACAATGTGAGAAGACCTAACAGGAGATGTCCTTAATTAAGGCCGGGAAAATACATAGGGAAACACTGGGGACACCCAAGAAATAATTAGATGACTTCTTGGGAGAAATGAGACAGTGTGTTGAGAAAGAGAAAATATATCACAGAGACAAAACATAAGAAGCTAATAATGGAACAATCTAGGAATATCTGGTGGGTGTCTCTGCTATCCTCCAGAAATGTTTGTCAGATGTTGTTAATGAGTGTGGATGCAAGAAGAAAGGATCACATTCCATATGGTCATCCATGTATCTTTCATGAAATGAGATTGTTTGTGTCAAAATGATGAGAAAATCTTAGAGTTAAAAGAAACTCTGAAATTGACTAGCAATTCCCCCCTTCATTCAGGAGTTATGGACATGTTTTTACCTACATTCGGAGAAGGGGAGCTCATGACATCATACGCTGCTCTATTCCATTATCGCATAGTGCCTTTTGTTCAACAGCTCTTCTTTCCATGGAGCAGACGTGTAATGATGCCACTTGATCATTACACATGTCTAACAAATGGCATTATTCTGTACGTTATGAATATTTTTATTCTATTTCTGCTCCCCACCCCCCAGCATTTTCTGAATCCCTACTCTATACCAGGCACTGTACCAAACAGTGGGATTTAAAGATGGGAAAAAAAATCTTCAAATAATCCACAGATCTAGAAAGTAAAAAAATTATCATAACTGTGCACCCTCCACTGGAGTTCTTCAAATATTTGAATGCAATATATTTGTCTTTCCTTGGTCTTTTATTCTATTACATAAATACATACAGTTTCACCAAAAATTACTTATTTAATGTTATTTCCAGATTTTCTCACTTTCTCATTTTGTTTTCTTTTCTGGACATGATCTGTTTTACAAAATTTTCTTAAAATATGGTGCCGAAGATTTTAAAATTAAATAAGCAGTTAATTTTTTAGAACATACAGTTAGATAGAGATATAAGTTCTAATGTTTAATAGCAGAATAGGGTGATTATAGTTAGCAACAATGTATTGTATATTTCAAAGTAGCTTAAAGAGAGAAATTGAAATGTTCTCAACATACAGAAATGATAAATACTCAAAGTGATGGATACCCCAGATACTCTGACTTGATCATTACACATTCTATGCACATAACAAAATATCACATGTACCCCATATTATGCAAAAAGTTATGTATCAATAAAGAGAATATGGTATCAATAAAGAGAAATGTGATATTAGAAATGTATAAAGGATATTTCATGATCATAATAAAAAACAAACTTGAGACTCACAGACAGCCCAGCTTTTGCTGGAATCACAGCCAAACCCTTAGCAATAGAGAACAGTTGTGGATTTTACTGATTTGGGCAGCCTGATGCAATGAGATAAACCTTGACTTCAGAGTAAAAAGATTGGGGTTTGAATCCTGTCCCTATCCCTTATTAGCTATAATACCTTGGCTAAAATACCTTTCTCTGAGAATGTTTGATTATATTTAAAATAGGAATATTATCTACCTATTTCATAGAGTACTGAAAAGAAAAATATGAAAATAAGGTGAGATCATATCTATGTAAGCGCTTCATAAACAATAAAATGTAATGCAAATGTAATATGGCATTGCTATTCTTATAATCAAATGGGTTGAGGCAGAACAAAATGTTCCATTCTGTAATTATCTGAATTCAATAAAAGTGTGTTATATTCTAACAAATTAAAATCCCTGTGATAGTAATAGCTACCATTTATTGAAGCCTTATTATGTGCCCGGCAGAGTGCCATGTGCTTTATAAACATTATCCCATTTGGTTCCTAAGACATAGATAACGCTATGAGTCTACAAACCTGTTTTTATTTTCCTTTTGAGCACACAGCAAAGCTATATTTTCCAACTTTACCCATAGTTAGTTGGGGCCATATGATTGAATACTGGCCTACTCAGACCTGCCCATAAAATGTCTGCTCCATCTTATTCCCCAAATGCTCTTTGGATATAAATTACCGGGTCAATCTCTGGTGCCATGCACTGAAGCTGACTGAGGATTACAGTTCCTCTGTCAGCCTTGGTTCCTGAATTATGTTGTAGGTCAGAGCCTCCTTCCCAGATCCCCCATGCCAACTGGACATGTTGGAATTTGTTGTGAGAAAGAAATAAACTTTTGTTGGGTTAAGCTACTTAACTCTGAAGTTGGAGTTGGTTATTACAGAAGCTAGCATTAATTATCACACTTATTAGAGTTCCTTAAAACCTTTGCTTGATGCCATAATCAAGAAAGAATTTTTATAAGATCCTACCACTATACCTGCCAACCTACCAACAGATGGGCATGTTTCTCCTTTCCAGACCGTAGGGATTTTTGTCTAGTTTGTTCCTTGCTTTATCTTAATTTCTTAGAAAAGGACTCAAAGAATATTTGTTGAATAAATATATAGATGTATAAAAATATCTTTATGTATATGGTTACTTTTAATCCCAAGTCTCCAGATAAGGAGATGGCAATGCTGATTTATGAATATATATTCACACTATATCAAAGTGCCCATTCAACCACCGCAAAGCTACAGCTGAAGATGACCACAACGTTTCATCAACTGCAACTTTACATTTTCAAAATATGCTCTCTGCTTAAGAGCAAATTCTGCAGCTCCTGTGGCTCATAATAATGGTCTACAATGGGCAATAAGTTACTTCCAGATCATCTAATGAAGTCAAGGGAGCGATATAGGTTTAACATTAATACATCTCTTCTCATTCTCCTTCGCTAACCAGACAGAATTTGGTGTCTCGGGGCCTATTGGTCCCAAAAGACTAAACAAAAAAGGCTAGAGAAAAAAAATAAGGAAATGAAATTTTTAAAGGGAGGATAGATAGCCTTACTGATTTCTATTTTCTCTAAGCTACTGTAAGGAATAAAAGGGAAGAAAACTACTATTAATTAAATGCATTAAATCACATTTAACACTAATAGAAACATAAAAAGTATTATTTTCCTTATTTCTCCAGATTAAATCTTGAGATTCAACAAGATGAGGGTTGTTGTACAGGTTCACAGAGCTCTTACATGATACAGTTTAATTCTAATCTAGTTCTTTGGACTTAAAGTCTTTGGCTGTTTGAATGAATATTCTTTCAGTGGTTTACGATCACACATTTGCCACCACCAACCGCTAGCAAAAACACTGTTGTACAAGGTAATGGTTAAGGGCAGAGGTTTTAAGAAAGTCGAAATTAGGATTAAAATCTGGCTTGGATATTAATGGGTTGTGAAATCTTGGGCAGTTTAATTAACTTTTCAGGACTTCAGTTCCCTTAAGTGTATGATGGTGGGGTAGGGTAGGGAATTTGTTAGCATTAATCAACTTAATGCATTACAACGCTTTCATGGTGACTTTCACATAGTAAATGCTCAAAAATGTGTGTATTTGCATCACTGTTATTCTTATTCCAGTCAATATCCCACTGAAAGTTTTTTGATGTTAAAGACTTGACCTTCCTCCACAGTATTCGCAGCTTAATAATGAATATTTTGCTTTCTCTGGATTTATTTTATTAAGTTAAGATAGATTTATCAAGCACATACTAGGAGCTGTGCATAATGCCAGATATCAGAGATACATACACAATTAAGGTACACTTACACCTTCAAACCTCACTGAAGCTACATATCATTGGTAGCACTTAGCAACAAAAAAGAACAGGGAAGAATACCAAAAAAAATTCATAGACCCAACACAGAATATTCCTTAAAAATATAAAAGATCCTTTTTGTACAATGCAGTCTAAAAACCATGAGAAGAGACTTCCAATTTCAAAATCCATGTGTAGAAAGCTTAGAAGTCATCGTTCTCATTCTTAAACCAAGATAAACTTGGGCAAACTGCAAATCAAGGACTTTTTTGGAATCAGGAGAGAATGGAGGTTTCTGGGTAAACCATCAGCCTAAAAACTGAGGAGACAGACTCATACAGAAAGAGACAGCAACCAAGATCCACTTACCTGGGGCATAAGCTGCTGCAGCTTCACTGGTAGGAACACCCAAGTGGTAGTTTTGACGAATAGCTGGAGACAGCATGGATGAGCACAAATTGAGAACCTGCTGTATTCTACAGTCTTAGGAGTGACCCCCACACATTCATGGGCTTATCTCCAGGAATCCACCACGTTATCAGAGTGAAAATGTGAGAAAGAGCCTCTCCTGGCTCTGACACAGGGAGGGGAAGATTAATCATTGAGGAATATACTAGAGCTTTCTCCATAACAAACGTCTACTCTATACAGTGAAGAGATTTTGTGAAACCCTTTCCATAGTTTGGGGAAAGACATTCCTCCCACACTGGCCTCTTTAGCCATCCTGTTTCACCTGATGAAGGGAAAGCATAGTAAACAGGGGTCAGAACTGCATAGAAATATATCAAGAATGCCAGGGTAAGAATATGGGGCACTGGAAGGAGAGTGGGAAAGCCTATACCCGTGGACAAGCACTTGTGAAGGTCACCTTCCTAAAACTCAAGCCTACTAAAATACTGAGATGCAATCAGAAGATTATAGAAAACTAACCCCCAACCGTCCCTTAAAACCACTCAAGCAGGCTTTCAGAATAATAACAATGGATTAAAGCAGAAAAGAACAGCAAGACAGAGATTCGCTCTGTGAAAAAGTATTTGGAGAATCTCAAAGTCAGTGAGGGAGACAAAAAGGAGAATAATAGCAAAATTTGCTATTTTTTTTTTACCTCCTACAACATGTTGGGTTTTAGACAAAAAAAATTAAGTCACATTAAAAGTCAAGAAAAATGTAGACTAAAGAGACAAAGCAAGCATCATAATCATGTTCTGAATGACACAAATAATGTAATTATCAGACAGGGAATTTAAAATAACTATGATTACTATGTTAGGGGTTCTAATGGAAAAAGTCGACAATATGCAAGAACAGATGGGTAATGTAATCAGAAAGATGGAAATCCTAAGGAAGAATTTCAAGGAAATGTTAGAAATCAAAACACTGAAATAAATAAAGAATGTCTTTTATGGACACACCAGTAGACTTGACACTACTCTGAAAGAAAAAATCATGAAATTGAAGAAACTTCAAAAACTAAATTTAAAAAAGAAAGAATGAAAACAACAACAAAATAGTACATTGAAGAACTGTGGGGAATTTTCCAAGGATGTAACATAGGCATAATTGGATCACCAGAAGGAGAAGACAGAATAAAGCAGAAATATTTAGAGTAATAATGTCTGTAAAAGTTCCAAAATTAACTACAGATATCAAACCACAGATACAAGAAGCTTAGAGAAAACAAAGCAAAATAAATCTACCAAGAACCCACACCTAGGCATATCATATTGACACCTAGGCATATCATATTGAACCTGCAGAAATCAAAGGCAAAGAGAAAATCTTGAAAGAAGTCAGAGTAAAGAAAGTACCATGTAGAGTGCTATAGAGTTACAAGAATAAGAATCATAGAAATGTTTTTATAAGAAACCATGCAAGCAAGTAGAGAGTAGGGTGAAATCTTTACAGCACTAAAAAAAAAAAATCAACTTAGAATTGTGTACCTAGCAAACTTCTTTAAAAGTGAAAAAGAAATAAAGGCATTCTAGGCTAAAGAAAAACTGAGGGAATTTATCGCCAGCAGACCAGCACTCCAAGAAAAGTTGGAATAAGTTCTACAGAGAAAAAGAAAATTACATAGATCAAAAATGTGGATGTGTATAAATAAAGGAAGAACATCAGAGAAAGAATAAGTGAAAGTAAAAACTTGTAGTTCTAGAAAGCAAAGAAGCACAAACCAACTGACAAAAAACAAAAACAAACAAAAACAAAAACACCAATCTGCTAATAATTATGAATTGCCATTTCATTTAATCTTGAAAAACATCAGACAAATCCCATTGAACAAAATATCTGAGCAGTACTCAAAATTTTCAAAGTCAAAAACAAAGGAAGTTTGAGTACCTGTAACTACCAAGATGTGTCTAAGGAGATATGATGATTAGATATAATGTGATTTCCTGAATTAGATCTGGGATAACACACACAAAAGAGAGTATTAAGTAAAAACTAAGGAAATATGAATAAGCAACAGTCTTTAGTTAAAGAAACAAAGAGATACCATTAACTACCCATTAGTATGGCTAAAACTAAAAAGAGTGATAATACAAAGCTTGGCAGGATGTGAAACAATTAATTATAGCTCTCATGTGCCATGGATGGGATATAATATAAAATGGTACAGCCACCTTGGAAATAGTTATGGTTTCTTAAACGCATGCCTACCATGAAACTCAGATATTCAACTTCTACATATCTACCTCAAATATATGAAAATGCATGTTCACACAAAATGCGTACACAAATACATACAGGCAAACCTCAGAAATATTGTAAGTTCAGTTCTACATTACCGCAATAAAGCAAATATTGCAATAAAGCAAGTCACACACATTTTGGGTTTCCCAGCACATATGAAAGTTATGTTTACACTACACTGTAGTCTATTAAGTATGTGATAGCATTATATCTTAAAAAGTGAATATTTTAATTTAAAACTACTTTATTGCTAAAAAATGCTAACCATCATCTGAGCCTTTGGTGAGTCATAATCTTTTTCCTGGTGGAGGGTCTCACCTTAGTGTTGATGGTTGCTGACAGAGCAGAGTGGTGAATCCTGAAGATTGAGATGGCAATTTCTTAAAATAAGACAACAACGACGTTTGCTACATCAATTGACTCTTCCCTTCATGAAAGATTTCTCTGTAGCATGTGATGTTTTTTGAATTGCATTTCACCCACAATGGAACCGCTTTCAAAACTGGAGTAGCATTCTCTCAAACCCTGTTTTATCACTACATTTGCCACTGTTATAAAAGGTTGTCTCTGTTTTATCAGCTATGTTTATAGAATATTCTAAATCGTTCATTGTCATTTCAAAAATGTTCACAGCATCTCCATCAGGAGTAAATGCCATCTCAAGAAACCATTTTCTTTGCTCATCCATAAGAAGCAACTTCTTATCCTTTCAAGTTTTATCATGAGATCGCAGCAATTCAGTCACATCTTCAAGCTCCACTTCTATTCCAGCTCTCTTCCTATTTCCACCACATCTACAGTAACTTCCTCCACTAATGTCTGGAACCCCTCAAAGTCATTTATGAGGGTTGGAATCAAATTCATTCAAACTCCTGTTAATGTTGATATTTTTACCTCCTACCATGAAGCTTGAATGCTCTTAATGGCTTCTAGAATTGTGATTCTTTTCTAGAAGGTTTTTAATTTATTTTGCCCAGGTCCATCAGAGAAATCCCTATCTATGGCAGCTATAGCCTTATGAAATATATTTCTTGAATACTAACCCGTAAAAGTCAAAATTACCCCTTGATCAGGGATAACGTGTTAGCAGTCATGAAAACAACATTAATCTGTTTGTACATATCCATCTTGGATGAGAAGGTGCATTGTCAGTGAGCAGGAATAGTCTGAAGGGAATCTTTTTTTTTTTTTTTTTCCTGAAGCAGTAGGTCTCAACAGTGGGTTTAAAATACTCAATAAACTATGCTGTAAATAGATGTTCTTTCACCCAGGCTTCATTCTTCCATTTATAGGGCAAAGGAAGAGTAGATTTGGCATAATTCTTAAGGGCCCTAGGATTATCAGATTGGTAAATGAACATTGGTTTCAACTCAAAGTCACCAGCTGCATTGGCTCCTAACAAGAAAGTCAGCCTGTCCTTTGAAGTGTTGAAGCCAGGTATTGACTTCTCTCCAGCTAGAAAAGTCCAAGAGGGCATTTTCCTTCAATAGATAGCTGTTTCATCTACACTGAAAATCTGTGGCTTACCGTAGCCGCCTTTATTGGCGATTTTAGCTGGACCTCAGAGCCTGCTGCAGCTTCTACATCAGCACTTGCTGCTTCGCCTTGTACTTTTACGTTGTTGAGAAAAACTTCTTTCCTTAAACCTCATGAGCCAGTCTCTGCTAGATTTCAATGCTTTTTCTGCAGCTTCTTCATGTCTCTCGGCCTTCATAGAACTGAAGAGAGTTAGGGCCTTGTCTGGTTTAAACGTTGGCTTAAGGGCGTGTTGTGGATAGTTTGCTCCATCTAGACCACTGAAACTTTCTTCCTATCAGCAATAAGGTGGTTTTACTTCATTATCATTTATGTGTTCAATGTGGTAGCACTTTTGATTTCCTTCAAGAAGTTTTCCTTTGCATTCACAACTTTATGCAAGATGCCTAGCTTTCAACCTAACTCAGCTTTCAATGTGTTTCTCTCACTAAGCTTAATCGTTTCTAGGTTTTGATTTACACTGAGAGACATGTGACTCTTTCACTTGAGCACTTAGAGACCACTGCAGGGTTATTGACTGGCCTAATTTCCATATTGATGTGTCTCAAGGAATAGGTCTGCCTGAGGAGAGGGAAAGAGGTGGGAGAACCACCGGTCAGTGGAGCAGTTAGAACACACAAAACATTTATTAATTAAGTTCACCGCCTTATATGGGAATAATTCATGGTGCCGCAAAACAGTTAAAATAGTACGATCAAAGATCATGAATCACATATCACCATAGCAGATATAATAATAATGAAAAATGATGAAGTATTGCAAGAATTACCAAATTGTGACACAGAGACATGAAGTGAGCACATGCTGTTGGAAAAATAGCACCAATAGACTTGCTCCACACAGATCGCCACAGCCTTCAATTTGTAAAAAATGCAATATCTACAAAGCACAATAAAGTGAAGCACAATAAAATGATTCATGCCTGTATGGAAGCTTTATTTGTAATGACCACTATAACTTGAAACAACACAAATTCTTCCTTTTCACAAGTGAATTATTACAATAAACAAATTGTGGTATATTCATTTAACAGAATACTTCCCTGCAATATAAAAGAATAAACTAATAATATGAGCAACAATGAGGATGAATCTCAAACACTTTGTTAGTGATAGACGACAAACTAAAAAGAGTACCTTGTGCATGATTCCATTCATATAAAATTCTAGAAAATGCAAATTAATCTTTAATGACAGAAGTGATTTTGGGGAATTGTGATTAGAGAGACAGATGGACTACAAAGAGCACGAGAAAACTTTTGGAAGTGATAGAAAGATTTATTATCTTGGTTGAGGCAATGGTTTGACAGATACATCTCTACACACAATGAACTGTATATTTGCAATCTATTGTATGTCCATTATACCTCAAAAACTTGCTCCCTACTCTCTTGTCAAACAATCATTTCTAATTTCTCTCAAGCAAAATTACCCAATGATTACAATATTTTGAAAGGTATTTTAATTCATTTTATCCATCTTTACATGA
The DNA here is from genome assembly GCA_004363605.1 of Indri indri. Taxonomy (NCBI): domain Eukaryota; kingdom Metazoa; phylum Chordata; class Mammalia; order Primates; family Indriidae; genus Indri; species Indri indri. The sequence goes on from RJWJ010035905.1 coordinate 10,767, forward strand.
AGTATTAAAAGAGAGCCATGTACTATCAGTCCTCTGTATCCATACATTCGGCATCTGTGGAGTCAACCAACAATAGATCAAAAATATTCAGAAAAAAAAATTCACAAAGTTCCAAAAAGCAAAACTTGAATTTGCCATGCATCAAGTACTCCCTTGAATCTACGTAGGCATTGTATTAATATTAAATATTGTAATTAATCTAGAAATAATTTAAAGTATATAGGAGGATGGTCATAGGTTATATGTAAATAAGACATCATTTTATATAAAAGACTTGAGAGTCTTCAGAATTTGGTATCCACAGGGGTTCGTGGAACCAAGCCCCAGAGGATATTGAGTGATGACTGTACATACAGTAGGTTAAAATGGAGCTGCACTTCTTAAAGTGAGGTTGGGTGGCCTGGAAGTCCCACATTCTTTCTGTCCCTTGCTTCCCAAACGATCCCTAGCACTCCAGGATTTCCCCTTACAGAGTTTGTTGGTCTTTTATGAACTAGACATCTGGCTCCATGCTTTTTCTAGATTAGCAACCTGCAGGTCCAATTATGCCAGTCAATGACTATAGCAATCTCTGTGATGACAGCAGCTCATGATTGACTTGGATAAATAATTTCCTTTCTCTGCATCTCAATCTACCCATATTTTTTTTAAAGTAAGAGTGATGAATCATATTATTTATAATTACTTGGCTATTATTAGCTCTAAATAGTTTAATTATATACATATATATGTATATATTTAAAAACTTCTCAAGTTTCAGTGTGGGAAATGAAAACCAATCTAGATATTTCAGGAGAGTTAATACAGACAACTAAATTATTACAAAACCTTTGGAAGGCCAGGATTAGAATAGGACAGGGAAGATGCTTATACCATTCAGGAATCCAGGAAGTACCAGTATCTCAAATAATTTTTGCCAAGCATACCAGCTGCTAGGAGCATTAAAGTAAGTAATTTACAGGAGAATGAACGTGAGCCACTGACAAAATGTCACGTCTTCCTTACATTAAAGCTCAGCATCACCTACTGCTAGAGTAATAATGACATCTCTTTCTTTTCCACCTTCCAAATATCTTGCCAGTACCTCTCACTTGTAAAATTTTAAACTGAAATGGACTGACGAAGAAGTCTAGGAAATGTGTATTTTAGCCTTCCAGTTACTGTGATACAGGAAATGGCCTAATACATTAAGATGCTAACAGATAATCTAGTAAGGCAGTGTTTAACAGGATGAGGGACAAAGGTATACTTCAGTTAAAAAAAAAACTAATGAACAATTACTAAATATTCGTTCAATGAATGAATGAGTATATTCGATGTAGGTTGAAATCACTAGAGCTCACATTATTGAAAAAAATGGAATTGTACAGGAGTCTTGAACTGTGTGAAAATGTCCATAAAAAAGAAACATCAAGTAGAAAACTTCATGTATCTATTGACTTTTGCTGCATAATAAATGACTTCACTTTTGGGATTTTAAATAACAAACATTAATTTATCTCACAATTCTCTGGGTCAACCATTTAGTCTGGGCTCACCTGAGAAGTTCTTCTGGTCTCCTCTGAGCTCACTCAACTGTTATCAGCTTCCACATTGCCTGGGGGCTACTTTGTCTAAGATGTCTTTATCTGTAATAGTTCAATTCTGTCCTATGAAGTCTCTTCTTTTCCAGCAAGCTAGACTTAGCTTGTTATCCTGGCAACTTGTCAGGTTTCAAGGAGAAGCAGTAGAAACACACAGACCTTTTGGTGCGTAGGTTATCAGACTTACACCATGTCAATTCCAGGGCAATCTATTGGTCAAAACAGACCACAAGGCCAGCTGGGATTCAAGAAGTAGAAAAACAGAGCCAACTTCCAAAGCCTGTGGATACAGAAAGCCTGAAGAATAGTGACCTTTTTTTTTTTTATTGCCCACTGCTACAGTCTGTTAATTGATTCAGCCAATATCCTTAAGCTATTGCGGACAGGAATATTGTTTGTAGGCTGGAGGATCAGAGAATGTTAGAGATTAGTTTTGTGAACACGGTCTAATTCTGCAATGTTAGGTAGTATTAGGGGTATAGATTCTTGTACTCAGTATATTAGATGTAAAAGGAAGCAAACATAATCTTTCTCAATGGCTTTGTTTTACAGGACAAATATTTGACCCAGAAGTGTTAAGTGAATTTCTCAAGGTCTTATATCCATCAGGTGTTCAAATGGGACTGAAACCCTACACATATGTCTATTAGGACAAGACCTGCAATGTCAAGGAAAAATCGTTTTGATTTCTCTGGAGTATAAAGTAAATTTATAAGACATATGGGTAGATGTCTATTTGTATGTGTATGTGTGTCTGTGTGTGTGTGCACGTGTTTATTCAGTATGCGAATACATACTATACACACACAAACAATAGGAAAAGGAGACATAAGAGTACCATTTTGCATAAGCCTATTGCCCAATTTTAATTCGGCTCTCCTCCTAATTTCTTTTATACCCTGAGCAGAAGTTATTCCCCAAGCTAATTCATACATACACTGTTTAACACATGCCATCTGCTTCTGTAACCTGTAGCTGCTCAAAACACGCGTCCTGTAAGGTAAGTAGTTCCTGATATCAGCCTAGAAGAAATGCAGCTCCTGCCATTTTTTTCAGGAAGAACAAAGAAATAAATAACCATAATCCTTTCATGCAGCCATCTCCTCTTGCTTATGAAAGACAGGCTAAATTTACCCTCACAATAAACTCATCAATGTATTCTCCAGAGTACTTATTGACTTGCACTGAAGGTGTTGAATCTCCATTAATAAGAAAAAAGTCTGAATTAGGAAAAACACCTGTGAAGTTATTTTGCAGAATATTAAAAACTAATAATAGTTTGTATGGTACAAAGCTACAGAATCAAACAGCCATGGTTTTTAATCTCATTTTCTGGATTTTTAAAATTTTGCAGACTTAGATAATTCATTTGACATCTCTGAGCTCCAGTGTCCTCATCTTTAAAAAGAAGGAGGTAAGTGATAACAACAGTTACACATCATCTGAATATTGTCATTGTCACTAGTAATAAATGCATGTCCAATGTTTAGTGCAGTGCATGGTACAGGGCAAATAATAAATGTTAGCCCATTACACTTTTACTTTATTAAATGCAAACATTTCAATAAAATGTTCTAAGTAAGCTACCATAGTTGCTATAATTCACAAATTAATTGTTTTTGTTTGTTTGTTTGTTTGTTTGTTTTGAGACAGAGTCTGGCTGTGTTGCCCGGGCTAGAGTGCCACGGCGTGAGCCTAGCTCACAGCAACCTCAAACTCCTGGGCTCAAGCAATCCTACTGCCTCAGCCTCCTGAGTAGCTGGGACTACAGGCATGCGCCACCATGCCCAGCTAATTTTTTCTATATATTTTTTTAGTTGTCCAGATAATTTCTTTCTATTTTTAGTAGAGACAGGGTCTCGCTCTTGTTCAGGCTGGTCTCGAACTCCTGACCTTGAGCAATCCACCTGCCTTGGCCTTCCAGAGTGCTAGGATTACAGGCGTGAGCCACCACGCCCAGCCCACAAATTAATTGTTGAGGGTAAATGAGGGTGGATATGGGACATCAGAGATCATCAAATCAAAGTGTGGTTCAGCACGAAAAGCTTAGCACTATTGTGCCAAATTTGTGCTAGGCATTATACCAGAAGCTTCACATGCATTATTTTTATCGAGTCCTCTTTATTAACTGTGTTTCACAGATAGGAAAACTGAGACTTGGAGAAGTTAAACAAATTGCTTATGGTCTTAGGGTTAAGAAGGAGGAGAGCTTTAAAAGTCTTTAATTTTAAAGAAGATGGCAGATTTATCATTTGTTTTCAGTTATCCGCATCATTTTCTGTGACTTTCTGTCGTATTCAAACTAGATAAGCCATCAGAACACAGCCCTGGGTCTAGACTTCCACACTTTGCTCCAGTAAGTGTTGGGTTATATAACGTCCAACAGAAATGTTTGCTGAGTTCCCTGCCTAAACTGACAATGAAATTCAAGAGGTCAAAAAAACTTGGGTTGTTGTAATTTTTTTTTTTTCTGAGACAGAGGACAGACAGGGAAACTGGGGTTCAGACGGTGCTGAAGAGCTAAGCAATAATGAAAAATGGCAGGGAGTTCCAGAGACTGGGCCAGCGGTCCAAAGATCAAATTTCTCTGTGCCAGTCCATGAGTGATAGGAAAAGATATGGCAAGTGGAATGTCCCAGAAATAGAAACAAATTATGTTATGATGTACAGAGGATAGGACTGGGGGGTCATAAATGGGGCTTTCTGTAATTCTGACTCCTGGAAGTCTTGCCTATTTTACATTGCTGTAGGAGATATTGGAGAAACGATTTACTGCTTCAGTATATTTTCTCTCGGGGGCATTTTTGTCCCTTCAGCTTCAAGACTGATCAATTGATGAAATCATGGCTCTGACAAGACTAATCTTCACATGTCTTAACAGATGCACACACATAGTAAGTTCTTCCTAAGTACTTGTGGCTGATGATACAACAGTGTGTTAATCTAGAAAGATCCAGGGACTCCAATTAGGAAGAGCTAACTTAACACCTTGCGTGTACCAGTTCACTTTAACTTTTCAACTTCTGTTTCCTCATCTTTATTTCAAGCTTAGAGCATTGTTTAGGGTGATAAAAAGAGGTAAGAATTATGAAATTACTACTTACATTTTCTATAGAATTCCCTTGGGTTATTCCTACATGTCCGTATATGTTATATATCACTAGACAGAAGACTAAGTCTCTACTCAGCAGCTCCAATGCTTGGGTTCTATTTGTAGATTATCAAAGAAGTCTCTGACCCTATACCACAATCCATTTGATAGAACTACAAGAAACTGTAATTTCCACCTGCCTTCTAAGGGGCACTGCTACCTTTACTTTTGGGACCCTTTACAAAGAGGAATAGAAGTCAAAATATTTTGCAATTATTCAGTAACCCAAGCCAGGAAGCTAGTCATCACTGTTAAGTTTTCCTCTCCTTACCTCCCGCATCCAACCAGTCACCTGCTCTGTGAATCTCTGCATTTCCCCTCATCTCCTCAGACTCTAACCTAGCCCTCTTGGATTTTGAGAGCATCTTCAGACTTGTCTTTTGATTTCCACTCTCACTGCTTTCTAAACACTTCCTTACATTGCAAGTAAAGAGCACATGAAGAATAGGATGACCACAATGGTCATGAAAAACCCTTGGCTTAACATCCTTACACAGTTACACAGCTTCTCTCTGCTTTTAAGATAAAACTTGAAACTCCTAACCATCATTTCAAGACCCCACATAGCCTAGCCCTGCTTATTTCATCACTTTACCTCTTCATCTTGCTCTGTGCTCTGGTTCTACTAAACTCCCTGTTTTGAGAACATCCCATGTTCCCCCTGCCTACACTGTCAGTCTCCTCCTAAAATCTTAAACTTTGCTCCCTCAACTCTTCAGGTCCCAGAGTAAATGTCACTTATTGGAGCGATTTGCTGAACTCCAGACCAAATGAAAAGCCTCTCTTATAGTCTCCTGTATCTCCCTGTACTTCCTTTATTAATATAATGTTCAGTACTGTCCACATATTTAGAACTCAAAAATTGTCTGCTGAAAGAATTGATGAATAGACAAGT
>RJWJ010035906.1:0-16389 GCA_004363605.1 Indri indri
TAGGTTACTTTATTAACGGGAAAAACTAAGGCACAGGGCACATCAGTTTAAGATAGGACCAGAACAGAGATTTTCTGACTCTTAAACCATTAGGGCAATGATAAAGGAACACTTACTAATAAGATGATTAAATAGTAGAAGAATTATCTAGGATAGGGAATTGATGCTAAAAGTAACTGTACCTTATTCTCTTCACTTGGCAGTACTGGTGACCTCACATGTACATACGTGCTGGAAGCTTCAATAATCTTTGCAGTTCCATTTTTTTTATAACATGTAAGTTACAACCACACTATCCATTTCTCCCTCCCTTCAAATAATATAAATACTTACTTTGCACCTATCAACACTGAAAGTGCTTACATTCAGTATCGATATTATTTACAGCCTTTAGGTTTTATTTCTCAGGTAAAATTTATATTAGTTGTAGATAGCTGCAAAAAATTCTAGAAATAAATATGGTGGGTAATGTTTACGTATGTTGCATTCACAAAAAAGGATTTGCCATTTTGTATATCTTCATACACAACATTTTAGGGATCAGTGTTACGTCTCAGAAAGAATAATCTCCAACTTTGCAGTAAGGCAATGGGGGCAATCAGGCTGTGTAAAACAGAGCCAGTGACTTACTACTCCTGCATAATGAACGAAGTGGAAATTAAGGAGAGAAAGAAAAATAAAGAGAAAATGTGAAGGGCTTTTACTTTTTTCTCACAGAAAGTTCTAGGATAAAGTAAAGGCAACTGTCTATAGGGTTAGATTTTTGCTTAGTAAGAGTAGGTTGGCAGGACTGAGTTCTTCAGAGGTTCAGACCCACCTGCAAATACTTTGTAATAATATGTACAGTACTTTCTATAATTAGATAAAAATATTGTTCATTCAATAATTGACTTCAATAAAAAGTATATTATTTTGTCTCCTATCCAAGTATTAACCAGGCCCGATCCTGCCTAAACATTTGTACCTCCATAATAGGCTGAAACAAAAAAAAAAAAAAAGAGAGAGAGAGAAAAGGGACATTATTTAACACTTCTAAAGATTAAAAATGTTTCTGAAATGATTATGTTAAATAAGATAAACAAATTAAACTACAATGAGATATTTATCAATTATCAAGTTGTCAAAAATATAAAAGTTCGACAAATACTCTGTCGGTGAAGCTGTGAGGAAACAGACACTCCCATAATTTAGTGGTTAAAATGCGAAGTGGTATAATCCCTTTTACAGGCAACTTAGCAATGTCTAACAAAATTACAAATGTATTTACCCTTTAACCTACCAATCTCACTTCTGGGAATTCGCCCTGCCAATATACCTATGCATGTACAAAACCAGGTAAGTTCATCATTGCAGCACCATTTGTGGCAACAAAGAATTAAAAACCCTTCAAGTGTCCAGCAATAGGAGACTGAGCAAAAAAACCATGGTACAGTTCACACACAGAATACTATGCAGCTGCAAACAAAGAATGAAAAAAACTCACTTTTGATATGGAAAGTTCTCCAGAATATGCTTATATGAGAGAGCACACATAGTATGCTACTTTTAAATTAAGAAATGAGAGGTAAACAGATTATTCATTCATATTTGTGCTTGCATTTGAATAAAGAAATACAAGGATACACAAGAAGCTAATAAAAATGATTACCTATAAGGGGCTAGGGGGACAGGTGGATAAGGACAGGAGTAAGAATGTGACTTTTCTGTGTATAACTTTTTATATAGTTTTGATTTTTGAACAATGTGAATATATTATCTGCTCAAAAAACTAAATCTAACTTAAAAAATACAATGTTTACATCATGTTAAAACAGAACACAAAATTATATAGACACTACAATCAATACTATGTAAAAATATCATACACAGAAAAAGGGGAAAGGGAAATGTCCTAGAATGTTTACAGTAGCTGTCTTTAGATGATAGAAGTACATATTTTTTCTTCCTTTTTCTTCCCTGAATTTTCCAAGTTATCTATAAAGTATGTATCTCTTCAAGAGGAAAAAAATGTCTTGTTCTTCCAAGTGTTTCTATTCATAATGCACTTTATTCAGTAAGTGACTTTCAGTTCCTAGTACCCTCATGTTTAATACTCAGAATATAATAAGAAAGCAGACACTTACGAGGACAGCACTATGGCAACAGCATCATTGAGGACACTTTCACCAAAAAGAAGTGCATACAGTTCAACATCAACTTGAAGCTCGTGGAATATGGCAAGAACAGTCACTAGCAAGTAGAAAGAGTCAGAGGAATATTTAGACATTACAAAAATAACTTATTCTCCTCAATAGATGATTAGAAGAGTTATTTAGAAATTCATTTCTTCCTCTTAGAGTTAAATCCTCTATTCTCTTACCATATTAAAGATTCAGTGGTTTTATATCAATATTTTTCATTTCCTAATTGTGTACATGCAACATCTCTTTTCTCTCTCTTAAAAACAGTTGAAAATAACCTTGGAGGACTGAGTTGGCCTTCATTCTTCATGCAAATGTTAATAATCTTTACTTGTACATTTTTTTCCAAACAGAATATATTCGGAATTTCTTACAAAGTAGTCATTAATCTTTAATAAAGAAAAATATTATGAAAAACATCCGCTGCAAACTTCGTTTTTTTTTCCTTGGAGCTTTATACCTCACTTCTATTTGACTTACACATTGCAAGTACACCAGTTTAGCAAAGACAGTACAGAATGAAAACAGAAGTTTAGTTTTTTCCTGGGATAAAATTTATGACCAAAAATACAGCTGCTATATTCGATGTATTAAGAAGCCAACTATCAGGATATTACAGCTTGAGAAGGAAAAAAACAACAAGAAATCCTTCTTTTAGGAAAGCAATTATATGAGAATTATTAGAAAATCAGATGAGACTAAAGTTGCATTAAAACTTTAATTGCTGGGTCACTTACAGCTTACTTGCCAAATAAACCCAAGCAAACATGAAATATTAATATAACCAGAGATGGGAAAGCCTTGTCAAATGCCAGCCATAAAAACAGGAAACTTGCATTTTATAAGATATGGTTTCTCTTGCAAAGCATTGCAGCTGGAATATACTGACACTGAAGCTTACCAAGAGAGGGGGAAAAGGAGGGTGGAGCAATGCCATAGAATTTTGAAAAGAGAACCAATGGCTCACCCTTCTAGTGCAAGTTAACAATTGCAAAATAATAGAACTGGGGCAACTGCCTACATAATTCAGAAAATAATACAAATGTCCAGCTTTATATAAGCAAAAGATTTTTGCTTGAGCTGTTCAGGCAATAGTCCTACCAAAACAAAACCAGAAGGTTGCAGTAATGTAGCCAGTCCAATCAACTTAGATTTCTCAGAGACTTTGAAAAGTCATGGAGGTTGCTTTTACTGACAGGACAGACACAGAGACCACTGGCTCTTGCAAAAACCATCCTACCTTCACACTGATAATGGAAGCAGCTACAAACAATAAGTGGACAGCCTGGGCAGTCTTCAAGGAAGCAATTTGATTTCTAGTTTTAAAAATGCTAACCTACACAATTGTCTCTCTAAAACGTCCCTCTGACTAATCTTTTACAACATCTCTTATAAAGTATAGAACACAGTTTTTTCCTTCCATAATGCCCTGTGTTATCAGAGTTAACACAGGAATTCAGAGATAACCTTAGGATCCTATCTTTAATTGTGCTGGATGACAATTAAAGAAGATGATTAACTTACAAGGGCAAAAGGTAAAACAGAACAAACTTCAATCAAGGTCCTACAGCATAGTAAAAGAAAATTTCCATCCTTAGTTCATAAACGTCAGTCTATGTTCCTACCCCAACCTTTCATCCTACGTTTTCTCCAAATTCCTAATCTGAATGTAGCTGTTAAATGTATCAGTACTATGTTAGGTAAACTAAAACCTAACACAGTACCATTAAATTCATTCTATAACACAACTTTTAAAAGATCTGACACTAAAAGCACAAGGGAACAAGCTGTGTTAATATCAAAACAATTTTATAACCATAGGGCTAATTTTATAAAAACAATTCTTTAATGTATATTAAAGTCCACCAATGACACAAAACCCTATCTGTATTAGCACAACTGCCTTCTAACAGTCATTTAAAACCTTTTTTTAAATGTTAAATGCAGACAGCTGAATATAAACAGAAGATTTTTAGGGAATCGGTTTTCAAGAAGTTTGAAAGGAAGTGTATAATTATTACCCATTTTAACTAATCTGTAATCTAGTTCATCTTCTCCTACCCAATCACTAGGGACAGAGACCAACCCGAATTTCTGAAGAAAATACCTTATAGCCCTTAACTAAACAGCGTCAATTTGTGGACTAGTAATAGGCAACTATAATAAAGTAGTAAAAGAAAAAAAACCAAATGTGTGCTTAAGCCAAAAGGAATCATGAATTTTATTTTTTCCTACACAATTGGAAAGCATAGTACTAGGGAAGTACCTAATTATTAATTCTACGCTTCAAAGAAAGAAATACCCATATGTGCTTTGACTATAAAACATGTACCTGAGCTATTTAAGCTCCGCTGATATAAAACATACCTGGATCAGTTGCCGATACAATAGCACCAAACAGCAGGCAATCTGTAAAGTAGAAATCTCCTGCAAGTTGTCCGGTGACCTTCATCAGTGTTACACAGCCATACATTATTGACCTGTTCAATAAACATATTCCTACTTTAGAAGAAAACATTGACTGCTAAAGAAGCTAGAATAAAGTAAGAACAGGAAGATGCATCTACAGTAGTACTTTGTGACTAATCCCAAATTTAATTCATATCATTTAAATATGGTAATACCCTGGCCTTAAGGAAAATTCAAACAACTTATTACCTAGGTGAATACATTTTACTGCAAAAGTCCTTGGATACATCAGGAATATAATACCAAATAAATAAAAATATATTATTTTAAAACTATAATTTGAAGGCTAAAAAGTATTTTAAGCTTCAAATACTTACCCAATAACAAAACAAGAAATTGCTGTTCCAAGAAAGGCATATGCCAAGATAGACCCAAGGTTTCGAAAGAAATGTCTCTGGCAAAAAAAAGACAAAAAAAAAAAAGTTATGCTGTGTTAGAATACTTACCAATTATTTGAAAAAGAAAAGGTTTTCTACTCTAGTGTGCTATGCTAATATTAAATGCATTATTCACTAGGAGAAATAAGTAAGAGAAAGCATTCTTATACAGGAAGAAATTTCAGCATATAAAAAGGATAAGGAGAGGAGAAAAGAGGACAATCTGGAAAGAACTGCCTGTTTCTGAAGTGTCAAGCACTTCAGTTTAAGGTTGTTGAAAGCATATGAAATACAAGAGCACTTACCCTTTTCAGGCTATAACCTGCATAAAATATGATAGGAGGAAGTAATATGTTGAAAAATACTTCTGGATCAAAAGTAACCTGTTAAAATAAAGAGTTCTTTTAGATGAATTCCCTAGAAGACCTCATGTTACATTACCAAGTTACCAAAAAGAAAAAAGATTAAATGTTAAACTCATCAAAGGCAAGAACATTACTGTGATAACTTAAAAAATATTTCATATAGGATAGCTGTTCTACTTCTCAACCAAACGACAAAGAGATAGTGTTGGAACAATCAGTTAAGCCATATCTGTAGAAAGTCTGTTAAAATACTGATATTAAAGTCTTAAAAATAGGAGAAAGCATGAACGTATCTTTGCTTTAAATAAGAGACCTAAAACTCGTAACAAAACTTAGGGGAACGGTATTATTGTTGGCAAGAGGAAGCACACTTTTTACATAACATCTTTAAAGGTATATAACACAACATTGTAGTAAATGTTTCTGTACAACTCAGATTTCTAGGCTGATAGCCCACTCATTTTAAGACTTATTCTCTACAAAAATGCAGACGCCCCCTTCTGTTCATAAGGCTGCATTAGAATTTGACACAAACTAGGTATACACACATACCCATGCTAAAACTTAGCTTACTAGAACTTGTAAGGAATTGGAATTTTCCACAGGTGAAAAGAACTCTTGCTGCAAAATAAACTTGAAGTTCATATGAAATTTTAAAAACATTAAAGATGGTCAAGAACACAATCAAGTAGATATAAAAGTCCGGCCAATGTAGAGGACAGGAGAAGTAGAGGCAAACGGCCAAGAGTGGGCAGAAACAAAGAAGATACGAGCAAAGTGGCACTGAGAAACCTCATGATAGAAACTACGAGAGGGACAGGAGAAGGCAGCTCCAGGAATGTCTGGGAGCCACTGCCATTGCAACCCAACCTCCTCCTTTGTGCACGGCATGGTACAACTGAGACTCACACTGAGGCCCCAGAGGTTGTGCCAGATTGTGAATCAAAGAAAGACGAAATTGTGCTCAGTATAGAACACAATCGAGGCAAGAAAAAATTCAAAGAAATATTAATGGACTATTTTAGGTAGTATCAAATAAACCCAATGTACTAAAGTGCTATAAAACTATAAGGACCATCTGCAAACTGAAAGAAGTGCTTATAAATTCTGGTTAACTTAATCCTGGTCACCATTTATCACAATTGTAAATAAGACAGAGTAAAACAGAAAGGGTTACAGTACTTAGCCTCAATGAGAAAATGAGACATACAGACATATCCATTTCGTTATATTATTACATTTGTTACTTGAGGTTTTACCCCATTTTATTATAAAAGACTAATTATTTAAATACCATTAAAAACTCATCACTTATTTTTCTTCTGAATCATTTTGCTGCTAGTTATACGTATAAAAAAACCTTAAAGATTCCCTTGAACTAAGAACTTACCTTTCTCAGCATTTCATTATCTTGAACGTTATTGAGTTCATGTGAACTAATCTCTCCTTTCAGCGTATACTCATAAAATTTTCCACTAACATTTACCAATAAGGTAGTTGGACTTGACTGCACTTCACAGCTCAGGGTCACATTATTTACATCACTTGGAACGTGAATGCCGTACCGAAGAACAAGGCCCACCAAAAGACCTGGAAACAAAGCAACAACATAAGTTTTTCTCATGCACAGAGACCACTTCTTTTGTACCCCACACATAACTCTGGATTGATAACAGAAAATCTCTTATGATATTTCCTGTGGTTCAGAACCAATTTTTACACCAAATGCAGTTACATTTTAATGTATTATTAAATTCAATCCCAGCAACTAAGGAAACTGACGTGGGAGGATCACTTGAAGCCAGGAGTTTGGAGACCAGTCTGGGCAACATAGTGGGATCCTGTCTCTAAAACAAAAATGAAAAATTTAGCCAGGCGCTGATATCATGTGCCTGTAGTCCCCGCTACTCTGGAGGCTGAGGCAAGAGGATCACTTGAGCCCAGGAGTTCGAGGCTGCAGTGAGCTATGATCGTGCCACTGCACTACAGCCTGGGAGACAGGGCAAGACCCCACCTCTAAAAAAAATAAATAAATAAATAAATAAATAAATAAATAATGAAGTATTGTATTACTAAATTTACACATCCAAGAGCCCAATCTTCATATAATCCAGTAGGACAGGAGAAAAAACATTCCATTCCCTAGGGTAACAGCACAGATCACTGCATTTCTAGATCAATATGTAAATAAGTGATGAGGAAGGTAACAAAATGAGAAAAAAACCTTCAAATCATCTGTACGCAGAATATGTTCCAAGGTGTTCCAATCTGACAGCACAATCATGTTAGAAACATGTTTTCCACCTCCATCCATCAATTCACAAGATGTAAACAAATACAATTCCCAAAGTACATAGCTGGCCAAATAATACACATTTTAACAAACTGGAAAGTCAATAATATTTATAGATTGATTGAGTTCTTCTACAACTAAAAGGTCAAATTTTAATTTTAAAATATCTGCTTCAAAATCAAAACACAGAAGCCCTGAATCTGGCACTATGAGATCAACACACCGCTAGGATTTTACCTGGATCATCCTGCCGATATTCAAATATATGCAATGTTCTAGGTACTGTAAAACCATATTGATCAACTTCAACTGTTTAATAACAGCTTTATTGATATCTAAATCACATACCATAAAGTTTATACTTTTAAACTGTGCAATTCAGTGGCCTTTAGTACATTCACAAAGTTGTATATCATTCACCACTATCTAATTCTAGAACACTTTCATCACCTCCCCCCAATCCCCCCCCCCAGCAGAAAAAAAGCCCCATACCTATTAGCAGTCACTCTCCATTCCCCTGCCCCTGGCAACCACTCGTCTACTTTCTGCCTCTATGGATTTGCCTATTCTGGACATTTCATATAAATGCAATCCTATAATACATGGCCTTTTGTGTCTGGCTTCTTTTACTTAGCATAATGTTTTGAAGGTTTATCCATGTTACAGCATGTATTAGAACTTCATCCATTTTTATGGGCACAAAATATTCCACTGTATGGATATACCTAAACTACAAATTGAACCTAAACTTCTGGAACTTTCCTTAACTCTGAAATGCACAGTATACCACTACTAGCTATATTTTATCTTCCTATTGCCTTTCATTCTGACCAGCCAGCCATTCTTTTAACATTTGAATGGAATGCTATGCTAGGAAGGCCTCCGGGGTTCAGAGATGAAAACAAGGTCCCTCCTTCAAGGAGCATTCAGTCTAATTAGTGAAAAAAGACTGAAAAAAACAATCACAGGGCCAGGTAGGGGCCTATAATCACACCTATAATCCTAGCACTCTGGGAGGCTGAGGTGGGAGGATCACTTTGCTCAGGAGATCAGACCAGCCTGAGCAAGAGTGAGCCCGTCTCTACTAAGAATAGAAAAATTAGCCAGGAAACGTGGCACGTGCCTGTAGTCCCAGCTACTCGGGAGGCTGAGGCAGGAGGATCGCTTGAGCCCAGAAGTCTGAGGTTGAAGTGAGCTATGATGTCACCACTGCACTCTATCTGGGGTGACAGAGGGAGACTGTCTCAAAAAAAAATCATAATGCAATATCTATGTATACAAAGTGTTATAAAAACAGAAAAGAGATACCTAACCAAGCCTGAGGGAGTGGGACATCAGGGAAGACTCTTTCCAGATTCACGTAACGAAACAGAAGAAAGAGTATATTCCAGGTAGGGGAATAGTAGTATATATCCAGTCAAGGAAGAAGGAGTGAACACAGCTCATTCAGGGAATCCCAAGTAGTTCAGTAAAGCTGGCTTATAAAGTGACAAAAGTTATTTGAAAGATCAGCAGGAGCTGAATCATAAAAGACCTTATATGCTGGGGAAGGGAGTTTGGACTTTATCCCAAAAGCAAAAGGAAGTCATGGCAGGGTTCTAAGCAGGGACTTGACATCAGATTTCGATTTTAGAAAGACTGGTCTAGACTAGAGGGGGTCTAAAAAGCTAGATACGTGGCCATTGCAGTCATTCAGGCAATAAGAGCTTAGGACCCAATCTAAGAAAATAGTGACAGGAAGGGAGGAGGATTCTTAGAAGCGATTATATTTTAGAAAGATTTAGTGACTGGGGGAAAGAGAGATGAAAGACTAAGAGGAGCCTTAATTGACTTGGTAACAAGGCGGATAAGTTGGCCTGAGCACCTAGGTGGATAGCAGGGCCATTCAATGAGGCAGGGGGCACAGGCAGAAGAAGAGATTTACAGAGGAAAAGGCTAAGTTCAGTTTTGGACGTGTTGAGTTTAATGTACTTGTGACACATGCACAGTAGAGCATGTGGGAGCTGGAGCTCAAGGGGGGGGGTCTCAACTGGAGATATTTTTATGACTTGGCAGTCATAAGATGGCTGAAGTCAGTTGCAAATGAGATCACAAGGGGAGCAAATAAAATGGGAAGAGGACATGGATACAGACCCGGGGTTTTATCCATTAAGAGCCAACATTAAGGGGCTGGTGGAAGAGAAGGAAATGATAAAAGAGTCTAAGAAGGAAAAGCCGCATGACTAGAAAGAAAAAAAGAACTGGGGGTGGCAAAGAATTTAGGAAGTGAAAATTTCATTTTCGAGAAGGAGGAACTGATGAAAACTATCGAATACTGCAGCAAAGTCAAGTAAGGCAGGCATTGGAAGTATCCATTGGGTTTGGCAAGGAGGAGGTCATGGGCAACCTTGATAAGACCAGTTTCAGTGGAGTAGTGGAGCTAGAAGCCAGACCCAAGTGAGAAGTGATGAAGCAGAAACAAGGGGGTGTAAGGGCAGTAATTAGCCAGGAAGAGGGGAGGGTATAGGGATGAGGAATCCTTCTAGTCCTGCGGTCCCTGACCCCTGGCCAGGACCAGTCCAGGGCCTGTTAGCAACCAGCCTCACATCACCACCTGAGCTCTGCCAAGTTTCATCGGTATTTACAGCCACACCCCATGGCATCACCACCTGAGCTCCGCCCCTGCCACTGCCCCCACCCCACCATGGAAAAACTGTGTTCCATGAAATCGGTCCCTGGTGCCAAAAAGGTTGGGGACTGGACCACTGTATAGTCAGCTTATAGTCACACACGTTTTTAGAGTAGTAATGATTAATTGGTAAACAGGACAATGATGCCAACTTTAAAAATGTTTTAACAAAGCTTCAAATTTAAAATAGATGAAAAATACACTTTGAAAATATCTCACCTCCAAAAAACAAAATAAAAAAGTGACTGTTGGGTATCAACTGTGTTTGACAGACCTGGGAGAGAAAAGGCTATAGATCCAGTTATTCTGCCTATTTGATATAGAAACAGATCTTTCCTCTACTATTCCACAAGACCTAATTAAGAGGCTCCATAAAAGCTGTCCTTTTATAACATGCAAAAATCACAGATAAACTACTACAAACACTAATAACAGCAGCATAAATTCTTTCCACGTCCCCAAGCCTAGTTATGTAGGAACAGTATCCACTGGTTCTAGTACTTGCCTAACCCTATGCTGAAGCATCACTGGGTACCCTGAGGAAGGTTCAGCACTTGCACAAATTTGAAACAAACACCTTAGTAGATAAAACATTATCATGAAGAATAATTACTTAGGGTGGAAAAAATCAAGATCCTTTTATTACGGCATCAGGCATTTGAAAAATTGGAATTTCTTTGAAAAAGCTGACAGATCAAGTTAACATGGGTTCTGTAAAAGGTCAAATCCTAATCATGGAGTTAAAGCAATTCTCGGTAAAGTGAAAGGACACAAAAAGAATGCTTTGTTAAGAGGATAAAGCAGAAACTTATAGCCTCCTACATAGAGAGAAGGGCAGAAAATATTGATATTCTGAAATTTAAAATTACTACTAACAGGCAACAAAGAACACAACCACAAAGAAGTATCTTTCACAAAACAGAGAAGTCCTACCCCTCCTCCACATTCCTGACCCACTTGTGCTGGAAACTCTCCCAGTGATAAGGAACTCAGCATCATCCAAAGCCCCACCATTGTGTGATTCTCCCAGTTAGCAGAAATTGGTTTTCTCATGGATTCCAGCCCATTCTTCTAGCCTATCATACCTGAAGCCTCTGACAGTCAAAAGTCTGGAAGGAATATCACTGGGGCATTGAGTGTGGTCAAAACTGATCAAATTCCTACAGATTAAAAAGTAAGTGTGTATAAACATTTATTACTTGCTTGAAGAATGTTGTTAGATACTGTGTTAAAAGCTAATTCAACTTCAAGATAGCCAAGAAAGCCAAGGCTTTTGCTGACCTCTGGTTAGTTTTATTAATATATGAATTGATTCATCTGTCTCCTAGCACATTCTCAACAGTGGCTCTTCAAGCCTTTATCCTCCTTTTCAAGTCCTCAACCCCACTGTCCACTTTTCTGAGAAGCTCGGGACCATTTGATGTAGGCTGCTTTAATTCCAAGCCCCTCCATGTCAATATAAACTCTTTTATCTTTAGCTCCCCTCTCAGGAAAAATAAACCTCTTTCCCAAGGAAAATCTTTTACCTAGGACCCGAACCAATGCCTATGTTGTTTCTGCATATATTATTTGATCCTTATAACTTATGACATGGATACTACTATAAATCTCTCATTCATTGCTTCCTCATCTATAAAATGGGGATAAATGACTTGCCCAATGTTGTCATCAAGTGACAAAGCCAGAATTGAAACCTAGATTTTTCTAATTCCAACATCTCTGTATAGGTATCTGTGGGAAGTTGGTTCCAGTACTCATGAGGATACCAAAATCCTCAGATGCTCAAGTCCCTGATATAAAATGGTGTAGCATTTGCATATAACCTAAGCACATCTTCCCATATACTTTAAATCATCTCTAGATTACTTAAAATACCTAATCCAATGTAAATAGTTATGTTGTATTATTTTTACAATTTTGTATTATTTATTGTTGTATTATTTATTTTTATCTTTCAAATATTTTCAATCTGTGGTTGGTTAAATCCAGGGATGTGGAACCCAAGGACACGGAGGGCCAACTGTAATTTTCTAATTATCTCTTTGCTTTCACATCACCGCTAGCTGGAGAACCTCTGGAGAACCAGAATGCTTTAGGTCTCTATTCTCTCACAATACACCTTCAAAACACCTACAACTTTAGATATTATCACCTTATATATTTGGTATTTTGAGACTGAGTACAGTACAGTGTGGGAGAAAAAGCACAAGTTTGGAAGTCAGACAGATGTATGAATTCTGGCTTTCCAACAAGTTCTAGTCTGTCACCTTAGGGTAGATAACCTCTCATTGAACGTCAGTTTTCTCATAAGCAGTGATGACAATAATAACCCACTTTGTCTACATAGTTAAGTTTTACCTTTCAACATGAGGCAATATGGTTTAAGGGCTAATGTGGCTTTTGAGCCAGACTGACTGGATTTGAATCCTGGCTCAATACTTATAAGTTACGTGACTTCAGGCAAGTCTTCTAACTTCTCTGAGCCCCAGTTTCCTCATTCATAAAATTGGAAAGATAATAACACCCATCTCACAGAGTTGTTATGAGGTTTAAATAAAATGACACTTGTAAAGTGCCTAGCACAGTGTCTAACCCACTGTAATGTTCGATAAACATTATCTATTAAGTCACTAGATTACAAGTGCTTTGTGGGCAGGGACTATGGCTCATATCTGTATTTCTCAACATATCCCATACATCATACACATCTAATAAATGTTTATTGAGGAATCACATTAGTTAGCCTAAGACTCTGGATGCCTAGAGTTTAAGGCAAAACAAGTATTTTCTCCATCTTTTGCTTTTTATACCATCTGTAAGCATCCTGCAGTGAGTGATCACTTTTCAGACTTAATTAACTACCTGGACAATTTTTACTAACAGTGACTCACTTTTAAGCTTCTTAAGAAAGCTAGCCCTGTGAACAAAACACGTGGGTGCTTTGAGATTATATGTTTGTAACTGGAGTGATTAGTTTATATTACAATCTAAAAACTGATCACATTGGCAATTTAAACATTTTTTATACCCTTGCTTCTCAAAAAGATAAAGGAAAAGCTTATTTTTAATATCATTTTTCCAGAATTTAAGCAGCTAAACCAACATCACAGGAATAAGATCACCAGTGAGCTGAATCTTAGAGGTCTAGGCATTCCCTTTTCACCTGGAAGTCATGCTGAAAAATACAGGTCTTACAATAAAATAGTAATGTAATAGTTGTGATGGTGCAAGAGTCATAAGAAGAGATAGATGACAGATAGTAATTAGGATTAGAAAACTTGAATTTCCATAGCACTGAAAATACTTTGGCCCAATGCCATCTATTCTTGAACTAGACTTAGGAGTTAGTTAGGAGGCTGTTTAGTCCACAGTATGCTTTGCCCATACTGAGAAAATGGGACAGGTGAAGGAATGTCATGTCAACCCCAGATTTAACCCCCAGACTTGTACTTTATTTCCACAAGAGATACCCTTGTTTTTCCTTCACAAAATACTAGCACTAAGGTACTCCTTCACTTTTTATTAACTTAGAAACTTCATGGGCCGGGCGTGGTGGCTCACGCCTGTAATCCCAGCACTCTGGGAGGCCGAGGCAGGAGGATTGCTCGAGCTCAGGAGTTTCGAGACCAGCCTGAGCAACAGCGAGACCCCGTCTCTACTAAAAATAGAAAGAAATTGGCCAAAAAATTAAAAACAGAAAAAATTAGCCGGGCATGGTGACGCATGCCTGTAGTCCCAGCTACCCAGGAGGCTGAGGCAGTAGGATTGCTTGAGTCCAGGAGTCTGAGGTTGCTGTGAGCTAGGCTGACGCCACGGCACTCTAGCCCAGGCAAGAAAGTGAGACTCTGTCTAAAAAAAAAAAAAAAAAAAAAAAAACTTCATGAAATGCAATCAGTAATACTACTTTTCTATTTCAGTCCAAGAGTTAGATGAAGTTGATGATATCAGCTATCAAAGAACAAATATTTTCAGGGCAATTTAAAGTCTCTATTTGATTTAAAAAATACTATATTTCCCTCTCAACTTACAAGACTAAGAAGTAAGGACTGTTCTGAGCCTAACCTGAGAAAATGCAGTTGTAACAACAATAATAATAATAGCACTACTATAATTTATTCAGCATTTACTTAGGGGTCAGATACTAGGCTAAAACTTTTTTTCCTCACAGTAATCTTACTATCATCACTCCAAAAATATAGGTGAGGGTAAAAGAGAGTAAGGAACTTGCCTAAGACCACATATAGCTATTGGCACAGTGGGACAGGAATCCAGGTCTGACTCTAAAGCAGGGGTTGGCAAACTACAGCCCTTGGTCTGTTTTTGTATGACCCAGGAGCTAAGAATGGCTTTTACGTTTGTAAAGGTTTGTAAAAAGAAAAAATAAATAAAATAAAGAATAAAATGCAACAGAGACTTGGAGATCTATGTGCCTGCAAAGCTGAAAATCTTTACTATCGGGCTGTTTACATAAAAAAATTCCCTGACCTCCGGCCTAAAGCCTTGTACCTTTAACCACATCACACTATCCATCTCTACAAGGAAGAAGTATCTGTGATCAGTTCCTTATTTTAACTTTATAATACTTATCTGGCATTTAACCAAATTTAAGATGCCAGCATTTTCTTTACATGACCTGTGTATAAATTCCTTGATGGCAAGGGTCTTATACCTCTTTGTATTTTCTGTGCATAATTCATAGTAGGTTGATCAATAAATGTTTGTTGAGAATACTAAATAAATCACTGTTATACAGAAAATTACATAGAAATGTATAGCTTATCTGGCCCATTTGGCTTAAGGTGCACTGCAAATGAAATGCAAACCATATTAAATATAAAAACCACCTAATATGTCTAAAAACTAGGAATCCTAGTGAACAGAAATACCTTACACAAAGGCTTAAAATTGTATTACCTTACAAACGAAAAACAAGCGCCAGTTCATGCATTTTCCTAAGGTACATGACCACCTTTCCTTACTATCCTTGAGATGCACATTCCAGAAGTCTGGCTGGGAGGAGTGGGGGTGCATGGAGAAATGTCTTTTTGTGCCAAAGCTTCCTCTACCTATCTGGTAGTCTGAGAGGCAAACCTCAAAGAGCTCGTCAGTTTCAGATTGTTTCAAATGAAGACAATCTTCACACATGTACTGCACAGAAAGGACGGTTTGTCTGCCCTCGCTTCTTCGGCAACACCCTCACAGTCAGATTAGGACAGTCAGCAATATGTATCTTTTCCCCTCACGAGGCCCCAGCACAGCTCGAGATGCTTCTGAGCCCATGCTTTGATTTACCCTATTCGCCTCGTCACGAACAAACAATAAATAAATAAACCTCAAAAAGAAAGACACAAGAACCAAAGCCGTTTATTCAACAATCGGTCAATAACCTGATGCCAACAGCAAGACACCCATACTGCATATGCGTGGTGTTTGTAATTACTGTTTGTCTGAACTGTCCTGATCATCGTATAGTACACCACATTGCTGGAAGAACCTTAACTCTTCCTCGTCCTCACTTCTGTATGCCTGAATTGGAAGGGTCAACCGTATGCATCCATATCGGATATTACAGGCATAATACAATAAATAGGACGTCAGTAAAAATGCCCTAATCCTTCTGCAGCCTATCTCACGCTCAGGTTTTTACTCCAGCTCCACAGGAGTAAGGTTTTCGTTTTCAACCTCTAAAGGACAGGGCGTAGAAAGAGCTGGGTGATGAGTAAAGGTCGACTCTGGCTCCAAAAGAACGCCAGATTCTGGGCAGTAGAGATACCACTGCAGCTTCAGTGAACCTTAAACAAACTGACACCCCAGAGAAATGATCGCAATGGTGTCCTCCCCTCCCCCAGCCCCCAGACCAATCCGAGACACCGCACCCACTCCCTTCCCATCCCCAGCCCCAGGTCCCGAGCGTGGTAGGCAGAGAAAGAGGGGGAGGGTGCTGAGGAAAAAGGGGGTGGGGTCGGAGGCGAAAAAGGTGGAGAGGCAGAGAAAATGGGGGGCGAGGCTAAGGAGGAAAGGGGATGAGGCAGAGGAA
>RJWJ010035907.1:0-16389 GCA_004363605.1 Indri indri
TTCTATATATAGACTGCTTTTAAGCAAGAATGATTTTGATCCCCAATTCAAAGGACATTAATTCAAGTACAGGTATCTGTTGGAGCCCCACTATGTGCAGGGCCTCGTGTACATCCGTAAAGCTTCATTCAGAGGAAAGGGGAGACACACACGTGTTAAGCTTCAGTTTGAGGAAAGTGGGAATTTATGTTCAACTGGAATATGTACAACAATCTTCGATTTTGAAAGTGGAGCAGTGTATTAATTTCATTGTATTTTAAAGCCCAAGTGTTGGTTTACTCCATAAAACAAAACAAAACAAAACAAAAAGAATGCCTAAGGGAAATTCAAGTGAAACCCTAAAATGACTTTCTGGAGCTTTAAGACCTGATTTCTGAACTAAAAATTAAGCAGATGACCTGCAGAAAATGTTAGCTCCTGTTGCAAGTTGAATCGTGGCCTAGAAGATGATATCTCGGGAATATCTTGAAGCAAAATGAGGGAGAAATGCAAATAGCAAACGTTCCAAAAAACCCAAACCTAAAGTAAGCAAGTAATGCAAGGAAATGTTCTTCAGCCAAGAAGACAACAAAAGCTGTAGATTGAAAGGATTCCCGACCTCCAAGCTGGAAGGTTGGGGAAAAAACACACACCAAGGTATAGCCTGGCAACATTCACAAACTCAAAGGATTAAGAAAAAAATCTGACAGTCTTCTGGGCAGAGAGAACTTTAGTGGAAAAATTCAGACTGGGGCTTCTCAGAGCCAATGCCGCCATCTGAACTTGGATCTGACTCCTTTGCTTTTACTGGGTGGACGCGGGGCTTGGAACGAAGGGATACAGGTAAGGAAACTTCGGGTTCCTATGAACCTCTGATCCCGCTTTGCTGATTGTGGCTGATGACATTTTTTAAAGGAAACATTTTGTTTTTAATTTCCAAACAATATACGCACGAACTGGCAAAACGAATCTGTGCTGTGAGAGGCCAGGATGGAGGGAGGGAGAGACTGGGAGAACGGCAGGGGTGGGGTTGCCAGGTTTAGCAAAACACAACAAATACAGCAAGCATCCGGTTAAAGTGGAATTTGAGATCAACAGATAATTAGGGGGTCTTTAAGGGAGCTGGGGTGTTCTGTATTTTGAGCTGGGTGCTGGTTACACAGGTGTGTTACATTTGTGAAGATGTGTGCCCTTGTCTGTGTGCGCCACACATCCAGAAAATGTCAAATTAATGCTATGTGAATGAGCACATTCTGATTATAAAACAGTTCAAAGTGTACAGATAAAGGCTCCCTTTCTGTCCTTGCAGTCAAATCCTCCCCAAAGGGAACCGGTGTGTGCGGTTTGGTGTGAAGTCTTGCAGACCATGTTTTTTATTCTTTGCTTTTGAAATTTGCTACACCTGTAGCAAAGTGCACAACTCTTACGCATCCAGCCCCGTGAGTTTTACATATGTGTGACCACCACCCAGATCAGGACACGGAACGTTCCAGGCCCTTCACAGGCAACCATCCCCAAAGTAACCACCTGTTCACCTCCAGCCCCATGGATTCATTTTGCCATTCCAGAACTTCTTCAAATTCCTTCCAGACTTTTTTAAAATAAAATTTTTATTTTAGAATTTACAGAAAAGTGGCCAAGTTCTCCTTCACCCCGGCCCAGCTTCCCCTGGTGTTAGGCTCTTGCGTGACTGTGACACGTTGGTCACAATGAGGAAACTGACATTGGCACATTACTGTCGGCTAAACTCCTGGCTTGACTCGGATTTCACTGGTTTGTCCACTATTGTCCTTTTTGTGTTCCAGGATCTAATCTAGGATATCACATTGCACTCAGCCTTCCAGACTTCCTCTGTCTCTCTCTCTCTCTCTCTGTCTCTCTCTCTCTCTCTGTCTCTCTCACACACACACGCACGCACACACACACACACGCCGGCCACCAGGGTTTTTCCACTGCACCATGAGCCTTGGAAACCTTCCTCGAAGTCCCCAGCCCCGCCCTCCCCGACAGTGGCCCCGTGTGGTGTCCCCTCCATGGCCGAGCCGGGCCGTGCTTCATGCACGCTCAGAGCACCAGCTGGGCAGGCGAGCCCAGAATAACAACAACAAAAAACCCAACAAACTTTTTTGGGAAAAGGTTAATATATTTTTCAAAGGGTCCGAATAGTGAGCATGCAGCAGTACGAGAATGCTGTAGGAGGCTGTAATGCCAGCTCGGCCATTCAGCACTGTTTTCAGCTTTCGCTCAATATGAGGCAGTGAGAACCAGCATCTCTTCAGTCTTTGGGGCTTTTAAAGGTTTTAATCCAGGCCTGGCTGGGGACATATTTTAATTCATTTCTTTTGTGGGGGCTTTTTCTGCTTTAGCTCTTGGAATTCAAGTCTAAGCCATTCGGTCCCACACTGTAAGGGGAAGCGGAAGCCCTTCTCTGTGTGGATATTTTATAAAACTCGTCAGCAGGTCACATGAGTACCTATGTTAATATCAGCAGTTGACGGAGTTCATCTAGGACTGATATTTGCGACAGAGTCTGGCACAGAAAAGTGCCACATGCAGTGTTCGCTGTGATTTCTGGTGGCAGTAAAGCAGGACGATGGGTTGACCTGCCGCGGGGCGTGATGGGGGATGAAGTCAGTTGCCTCCTGATAGAACAAAGGCATGCTTGGCTCTGCCAGCCCACAGCCAGGTGGCTGGTGGACGTTGTCACCAAGTGATAGCGCCTATCTCCTCATGTCAGGGCCCCCGGGCGTCAGTGAGAGCCGCCAAGCAGGGAAGGCGGCTTCTCCGGCAAGTCAGACCTGGGTGGACCAGGCCTTGTGCCTTGAGATGAGTCAGTCACATTGATGGGGCGCCCGTGTGTACAGGGTACAAGTGACATCAGCTCTCTGTGCCTCAGTTTCCCTACCTGTGAAATGGGAATATATAATAGTGGCCCTTACTGAAAAGAGTTACTGTGAGGTTTGAATGAGTTAATTGATGCTTACAAAGTTCTAGAATACCGCTGGACATGGCGATGTTCAGAAATGTCAGCTCTTACTCCAGACCACTAGCTGGGCCCCCATGTCAAGGGGGATGGAGGTCAAAGAAATAACATGTTCAAATATGAATTATTTTCTTTTCTTCCTCCCCCAAACCTTTTTCTATCAATGACTTCACCCCTCTCTTAGGTTCCCAGATCAAAATCCTCAGCCATCTTGATTCTGCCCTGTTGGTGACAAAGTCTATTCTGCCTCTAAAATGTCTTGCAAATGCATTTCCCCCAAGTTCTGCTCCAATTCTGGCCTTTGGTAGTCGGTCCCCATTGGTTTGCCCCTCTCTTGCCTTTCCACCCCTGCCCTCTACCCACCCCAACTCCAAATCCTTTCCCCGGGGCCCCACTCTCATGATGAACTGCACATGCTCCAGAACCCTCAGTGGCTCCCCACTACCTCAGGAGGAAGACTCTCCTCCTTGGCCTGACAGTTAAGATCTTTTACCGCTTGACCCTGACCTACCAGAATGGTGCAGTGATTTGAAAGCTGGGTTCCAGGTCAGCTCTTCCACTTCCTTGACTGTGGGGCCCTGAACAAGTGACTTAGGCACCCTGAACCTCAGTTTTCACTTGATACATGGGGGAAACAATAATGCTCGCCTTAGAAGAGCATCATTAAAGTAAAACTAGATAACTGTGACCCTCACGATAGCAGCAAACATGGATCGTGTGCGTATTCCGTGCCACGCACTGCCCAAGCACCGTTCACGTGGTTACTCGCATGATGAGTAGAAGTGGCTTTGCACAGTGCCAGCCACAGAGCACATGCACCATGAGAGAGCGTATTGTGTGTGTGTGTGTGTGCGCGCGCGCGCGCGCGTGCGGTTATTCCTGGTCACCTTCCCAGCCTCTTTTCCTATTCCAGCCCCCACCTCGCCCTCCAGGCCTGTCAAACAGAGCTCTTGGGGACAGATGCTCTGAGCTGGCAGAGTACAAGTGCTCATGTATTGGGTCCTCGAGGGGATTTTTTTTTTTGAAGTTAGGGTATACTTTATTTTTGATTCCTTTATCTTTTATTTGTATGTGTTCATGGGGTACCAGTGCAATTTTGCTACATCGATATTAACATATTGGGTGGTGGTGACGTCGGGGCCTTCAGTGCACCCATCACCGGAGCTATGCACATGGTACCCACCAAGCACCCCCCCACCATCCGCCTCCCCTGTCCTCGAGGGGACAACAAGGCTCGTGCCCCGTCCTTAGGGTGGGTCATAAGGACTGGGAAGGCCAGCCTGCCCACTACGGCCACCATCAGCCACTGCACTGTCAGCTCACCAGACTGAGGTCCCAAAACAAATCACATCATCTTTGTCTCACGTACCGGGAGCTCCCTGCGTGCCAGGCACAGTGTGAGTGCCGTAGCCACCATCTTACTTAATCCTCACCACACTATGAGGAAGGGACTAACAAGAGGCACATTTTCCAGATGAAGAAACTGAGGGTCTGAGAGGAGTTGTCACTCCCCAAGGCCCCACTGCTAACACCTGGTGGCTCTGGGCTTCAAACCCAGATTGTCACACTCCACCACCCACGCTTATCCCCCCTCACACCGTGGCATTCTGGTTTTGAAGCTTGGGGATCCCAGAAGTTGGGGCAGCCTCAGGCAGCCAGGCAACCCTTCAGTGGCTTTCTCTTCCCTGGTATTTTTAGCCCTCGGTCATCTGCCTTGCCTGAGTGGGGGACAGAGGCACCCAGACAAGCCCATTTTTACTGGTGCCCTTCAGATGCCCGCGGGCTCAGCTGTCTTGGTGGCATGCCTGGCGTTCCCGGGCCATTGTTCCTCTCCGTGAGGCCCAGATTCCAACAACAGCTGCTGCCCTGACCTCCCCGCCCCCCCCGCCCCCCAGCTTCTCCCGGCTCTCTTCTGCCCGCCTGCCAGAGCCCCTCTGCTGAAGAACATGGCACAGCGACAGCCAAACCTGGTCCTTCATGCCCAGGTCTGGAGCTGTATAAAGGTCACACTCCTGGCTCATTAGTCATCTGACCTGAGCTTGTCGGGTGAAGGACCTTTCAACAGGTCTTCAGCTAACACCCAGCAGAGTTGGACAGGGACAGGGCCCCTGCCCCTGCCCTGGAACAGACAGACACAGGCATTTGTGGAGCTTTGACTCTGGCGTGGAGTTCTCAGCCTGGGTTCTGTTGCCGTTCGGGCTATGGAGAGGGTGGTGTCCTGTGCATTACAGGACACTGAGCAGCATCGTGGGCCTCCACCAGGAGCCACCAGTAGCAACTCCCCCTTTTCCAAATTGTGACAACCAAAATGCCTCCAGGCATTGCCAACTGTAGGGGAGGGGGCGGAGAGCAAAACTGCCCCCATCTGAGAAGCACTAGTCTAGTTAACTTTTGTCTATTCTTCCCCAACTCCCCAGACCAGGCCCCGCAGCACTGTGTTCCTCTCTCCCCTAACGTTCAGCCTTAGCTGCAGTCCACATTGGTTTGTCTGATTTTCTGATGAACATCCGACTCCCTGCTTGGACTCCCTGCTCTCCAATGGGGCAGGGACCAAGCCTATCTCGCTCACCATGGCGTCCCCTGGCACCCTGCACATGTTTGTTGAATGACTGAGTGATGCTGTCTTGTAGCATTCACTTGTTTTGTTAGTCTGTCTCTTCTGGTAGAATCTTCCAGAACAGGGGCCAGGATTCATTCCTCTTTCTGGGGTCTGCAGTCCTGGCACATAGTAGGTGATCATGATAGGCTTGTTCCATGGAACTGAATTCAACAGGGACTGAAGATGGTTCTGGAGTGAGTCCAGGACACATGTGGGAAGGGCCTGGACACACTCCCCATGCTGTGTCTCTGGGGCTGAAGTCACCGATTCTTTCACACCCACCCCTGCCTGTCCGAGGCTCTCCAGGCTAGCTTGGTCCCCCTCTGGCTGACTAAGAGTGCACCAGGGTGACAGGTCCCAGGGGAATCTTCTTGAGTTGAGTGTGGACTTTATTCTTTATCCCCTGCCCCCAACCATGTTGAAGAGCTCAAGGATGTCAACTCTTCTTTCCTGCGAACTCCAACTAAGCTAAGAAAGAGTGCTGTGATTGATTAGCAATGTCTGCCATGGGCCCTAGATGTAGGAGAGGTGGTTTGCATGCCGTGTGCTGTGTATCTGCTGCTCCTCCTTTGTGAGCATCCTCTGAGAGAGAAAGTTAGTTCTAGGGCCATGCATGGTGAAGAGAATGGAGAGATTTTGGGGGTTGGGACACACAATGAAGCACTTCCATTTCCCCCAGGAAAAGCCAGGCAAAAAAAAGACATTGGCTTTCTTCTCCTGGGTTACTTTGGACAAGGGAACAGGAGCCTGCGGGATTAGGGGGGACGGTATATTAATACCTCTATATCCTAGTTGTGGCCAAAGGACAAAAATAGACAGGAGAGAAGAGAAAGACAAAGAGGGATGGATTATGGAATCCTCTCTGGAATGAAGGTGTGAGGCCAGCAGGGGCCTGTGAAGTGACTCATGGTTTTACAAAGGGAACAGGCCCCAGGGAGGCCTGGTACAATGCCCGGAGGCTGTCCTCAAGGTGAACCGGAGAGTATTAAGACAAATGGAGAAAACTAGGATGATTTTAATTCTGAACAGAGAGCTGGGACCCTGGATCAGTGAGGAATGCTCTGGGCTGCAAGTAACAGAAAACCATGAGCAGCAGCTTAAACCAATGGGGGGCTAGTTTTCTTGCAAGGAGTTTGGGAATAGGCAGTTCCAGGCTTGTTCAGCAGCTGGACGTGACTGGGAATCCTAGTGTCATTTCTGTGATTCTGTTGGCCTTTCCCTGGTCTTCCCAAGATGGTGGCTCCAGATCCAAGTGTCCTGTTCCCACATCAGCACATTCAAAGCAGGAGCTGTGGTTGGTGGGGGTGGGGAGAATGTTTCTTTACATGTATGTCTGCTTCTTATCAGGGAGGAAAACATCTTCCTGGGGAAGCCCCCAGGGGACTTTCCATACATTTCACTGGCCAGAACAGAGTAAGGTGCCTACAGTAGACCAAGCCTGGCCTACCTTCTTTGACACCAAAGGCTCTTTGGCCTAATTCTGAGCATAATCAGGGTTCTGTTAACAAGAAAAAAAGATGGCAGATGGATTTAGGATAGGTAATAAATAATGTCTGCTCAACCCTTCCCCAAACTGAAATAGTATCTCTCAAATATATATGGTGGAGCACAAAATACTCAGCAACAAGAAGTTTCTATAGCCAAAGAGGGAGACTAGTTCAACAGGTTCCTCAGTTGCAGAACTTCTCAGAGCCTTTAACATTAATGTTTATTGTCTATTGAATAATTACTACTTGCCAGGCACTGTATCAATAGTTGCATTTCTATTATCTCATTAAATCCTTATAATAACTTGGGACAAAGGAGGTAAAAACTAAGGGAGGGGGCAGAGCTGAGATTTGAACCCAGGACTTTGATTCTAGACCCCTGTGCTGTCCTTTTTCTGCAGAGCAAACATTTACTAAAATGGACAAATGACTCTGCTTGGTGGGGATATCTCGCTAAGACTGAAAGCCTGGAAACTTCCAGCTTCTCTCTTGCTCCTCCTTCCTCCCCCACCAGGCTGCCCCTGGCTACTGGGAGAAGAATTCAGATTAAATCTCCTGTCTCCAGGGTAGATTCCCCAAACTTAAGTCTGCTTCTACTTAGTCTTTCTCATAACACCCTGTTCTTCTCTTTCCAAGCACTTACTTTGGTTTTTAGTTAGATATTTGCATCTATGTGTGTGTCTCTCACATTAGAGCATCAGCTCCACGAGGACTGAGATTTTTGTCTGTCTTTTTCACTGCCATGTCCCATGCACCTAGAGTCATGCCTGGCACGCAGTAAAGGCACAGTAAAAACACTGAGTCCGTGAACAATCTTGACTTGGCCCACATCTCTCCTCTTTCTGAAAGTGAACTTGCACGTTCATTTAAAAGTGTGGGTAAAAACTAAGTTTGAAAGCCTGGTTACGTGGGGTGGGTTGGATAAAGGAATACACGTTAAACACAAAACTTGAAAGAAACCCAGGGAAACTAGAAGTTCCAGAAAGGATCCCTGGGGAGCTGGCTTTGAATTGGAGCCGATTTCCTTCAAGGTCAGTCTTGGCCTCAACAGGGGAGATCCATCCATTTGCAGAAGCGGACTCTGCTGAAATCCTGATACTGCAGCTGAGAGAATGGGCTCCATTTTCTTCTCGGCTCCTCTTCCCTCTCGAAAAGACCCCCAGAGACCCTTCTGGCTGCTCAGAGAAAAATATGGGGGCCTCGCCTCCAGTAACCTTTCCACTCCTTTCCTTTGCAAAATTTCCAGGTTTCATGATTTGAAACGCGTCCGGTCCAGCAGCTGAGCGCCGGCGCTGCAGTTCCCCGTACTCCCCAGCAGGGGGCGGTGCTACTTAGGGCTCCGCGCGCTCCGTCTCGTCGCCGGCGAAGGCAGGGAGCGGAATCTGGAAGGCGGCAGGGACATCTTTTCTCCCACCTGTCCCCCGCCGGGCCTGCCAGACCCGTCTCATCCATGCCGCTTCTTCTGGAAATCAGAAGGGCGAGGATGGAGTAGAGTCTTCGTAAAGGAAAGCTGTTCGCTTGCTTGTATTTCATTCATTCGTTCGACCCTCAGATATTCACGGGCCGCTGCGATGCGCCAAGCCCGGGCGTCGACGGGAAGCGCAGCGGACAAAGGTTCCCGCCTTTCTGGAGCTGCCCTTGGCTCTGGGGGCGGGGCGGTTGGGAGATCAGAGGTGGTAAACACAATGAACAGGCAAACGGCATGGCAGGTTAGAGGCTGGTAAGTTCTTCAGTGGACTAGAAGAGGAAGAGTGGAGAGAGAGGGAGAGAGACAGGGGTGGGCAATTTTAAGTCCAGCAGAGTCAGAAAAGCCCCCCGGATAAAATGACACTTGAACAAAGGCTTGAAGAAAGTGCAGAATCTTTGGGGAGGAGCATTCCTGGCACAGGCACCGCCAGGGCCCACGTGAGACTGTGCTGTGTGTTAGTTTTTAGTTTTAAAAAGTGCGAAGTAATATCCATATTGTGGGAAAATTAGATATCAAGGAAGATAAATATCACTTGTAATCCCTCTACCTGGAAACAATCACTGTTAACATGGTGGTGTATATTTCTGTGGCCTACTTTTTTTTTTAAGATAGAGTCTTGCTCTGTCGCTTTGGCTAGAGTGCCGTGGCGTCATCATAGCTCACTGCAACCTCCAGCTCGCAGGCTCAAGCGATCCTCCTGCCTCAGCCTCCCGAGTAGCTAGGACTGCAGACGCACACCACCACCCCAGCTAATTTTCCTGTTTTTGGTAGAGACAGGGTCTCGCTCTTGCTCAGGCTGGTCTCAAACTCCTGACCTCAAGCGATCCTCCCATGTCAGCCTCCCAGAGTGCTAGGATTACAGGAGGGAGCCACCTCGCCCAGCCTTTGTGGTCTGTTTTTAAGCATACACACATACAAATACACACACACATACATACTTTTCCTCCTTTTACAAAACTGGGGGTCATGCCACACATACAGTTTCATAACCACTTATTTGCTTAATAATATAACCAGGTGATCATACCATGTCAATACATATTGATCCACATCATTATTGGAACCGCTGTAGAATGTCCCATTGTATGGATGTCCCATATTTTACTCCACCGGTCCCCTACTAATCGGCATTTAGGCTGCTTTCCGTTTTTCCCAATTATAAATGGCCATGCAGCCACCATTCTTGTAACATTTTTGCACTGAGTATCCAATTATTTCCTTAGGATGCGCTTCTAGAAGTGGAAATGCTGGGCTGAAGGCTGTGCACTCTTTAAAGGCCTGTGAGGCCTGGACGAATCTCAAGTGGGCCTTTGGGAGAGTGTCAGGCGCACCTGCAGCAGCCTGAGAACATTCTCCTTGGCAGGAAAGCACCTTTCCTGAAGAGAAACGAGTACCCTACCACATTTGCAGGCCTTGTCTCTGGGAGCTGGCCGTATGGGTAATTTTAATTCTCTTCTTTATTCATTTTTATGTTAAATTTTTCCTACATTGGACATGCATTGCTTTTTATATTAATTTTTCTCACAAAAGTGATATGAGCTTGTTATATAAACCTGACACAAGACAAGTATGCAAAGTAGAAAGAAAAGGCCCACGTCTCCACAGAAGTTGTCATGGTCCATTTTGTGTGTCTGGCTTTTAGACATGGTCCATTCCCCCACACGCATTACATGTTATGGCAATTTTCCCACAATAAAAAAAGAATACTGTCATAAGAATAAAAAATAAATAAAATTAAGGTCACGTTATACATTAAAAAAAACCAAAGGGACTCATTTAAAACATGTTTTCTGTTTCTTGCTTTCTTCAATTAATATCATAGTACAGTTGTCCCTTGGTATATGCAGGGCACTGTTTTCAGGACCTCTGAGTATACTAAAATCTGTGCACGGTCAAGTCCCAGAGTCGGTCCTCCCAAAAATCTGTGTATAAGTGAATGTGAGCAGTTCAAATCCATGTTGTTCAAAGGTCAGGTGTATATCTTAGAGATTGTTCCCTACAGGCGCACACAGGCTGCCTTGCTTTGAAATTGCTGCAGTGGTTTCCATAGTGCAGAAGTCCTGTGAGTTGCTTGTTGGATCCCCCATGGATGGCCAGTTGGGTTGTTCTGCCTCTATAAACAACGACGCATGGGACATCTCCATGGTCTAGTCTGTGGCCTCCTGGAGGGCGGGGCCAGGCTGAGCAGGGCCAGGAGTGCAGCAGCCTCCGACAGACTCCTCCCTGCCGCCTCTGAGTACCCGGGATGCAGCCAAGGACCTTAGTGCTTGTTCAGGGGACAGGGACAAAAGGAAGGGACCAACAGAGGAAGGTGTGTGTATGGTAGGGGAAGGGCAGAGCAGATGTGGGCACAGTGTGGGCTTGGGAGACAGGTGGCCTGGGCTTCAGTTGACTCTGTGCCAGCCCCAGCTGTGTGACTATGGGCAGCTTGCCTAGCCTGTCAGAGCCTCAGTTTCCACATACGCCAAATGGGTATAATCACAGTTCTACTTCATGGTCTTGTGAAGATTAAGCAACCGACGTCTTTAAGTGTGTGGCACAGGGCTGGGCACATAGTATGTCCTCAGGAAATGGTACCTACTAAAATTCTGCCAGGTGTTATTTTCGTTGTTATTTCACTTCCATGTGTGGCTATCTTGGGAGAAGTCCATTGTACCCATTTTACAGGTAAAGAAGTGAAGGCAAAGGCCACAAGCCAGTCACCTAACCCTGTGGTCCCCAACCCCCAGGGCACGGACTGATACTGGTCCATGGCGTGTTAGGAACCGGGCTGCACAGCAGGAGGTGAGCAGTGGATGAGCCAGCGAAGCTTCATCTGTATTTACAGCCACTCCCTATCGCTCGCATCACCGCCTGAGCTCCGCCTCCTGTCAGATCAAAGGTGACGTTAGATTCTCATAGGAGGGTGAATCCTACTGTGAACTGCGCATGCGAGGGGTCTGGGTTGCGGCTCCTTATGAGAATCTAATGCCTGATGATCTGAGGTGGAGCTGAGGCGGTGATGCTAGCAGATTATTGTTAGCAGAGAGGTCTGACTGCATAATAAATGTAATGGGCTTGGATCATTCTGAAACCATCCCCCACCCTGGTCCGTGGAAAAATTGTCTTCCATTAAACTGGTCCCTCGTGCCAAAAAGGTTGGGGATGGCTCTCCTAGTCCATAACCCATGCATAGCAAGGAACTTGCCCAGGGCTGTGCCTCGATCCCCAGCCCCCCGGCTTCTCCCTCTGTGTCCTCTGCTTTGGTGAGATACCCGGGATGTGCAGGATGGGAACTGAGACCTTGGACCTGTCCCTGTCCTCTCTTAGCTGGTCGCTACTTCTTTGCCTATAGAGCAGGGTTCAGGATGGAGCAGCCTCTGCCCTCTTGCCTGAGATCCCACCATGACTGACTCCAAGCATTGGCCTCCCCTGGCTGTCCTCGCCACACCCTGGCTTGGGAACGCTCAGCTCTCCGGGGGGCTGGAGTGGGAGTGCACTGCGGTGGCCCCTCTGTCAGCCTCTCCTGCAAAGCTTCTGTGTGGGCCCCCCGTTGGTGCACGAATGGCCTTCTTGCCAGGAAAGCTGAGGTGTGAGCTGCTGTGCCCATGGATGGCATCTGTTGCAGCCTTCAGCTGAGCACCTAGCAGATCTCAACACAGGAGGGATCTACAGAACCATGACATGGGGCTGGTTCCTGGGGAGGTGGAGGCAGGAAAGGCAGGGTGAGAACTTTCATTATTGCAAGGAGCTGCCTTGCGTGGCGTGCTTCCCATGTGCCAGTGCTGAGCTAAGCTTAGTGTAAATTATGCCATTTAATCCCTAATTCAACCTCGAGAGAGAGGTGCCATTATTACCACCCCCATTTTACAGACATGTACACTGAGGCTTAGTGAGGTGCCGGGGCTTGCTCACGGTGCAGGAGGTAGTGGCCATGGAATGTGCCACTCAGCTCTGCCTTCGAGGGAGCACCTTCTAGAGGTGTTGGTGACAGCCTCCAGGTGCTGCATCTTCAGATTTACACAGAGGTCACTCAGAGGCTGCTCTCAGCCAGTGACTGAGCGTGGTTGGGGTGGTAGAGCCGGGCCACTCCTGCCTGACACGGGAACGCCCTCACCCCTTGCTCTGGGCTCCGCATCAGCCTAGAGACTTTCCCAGAGCTGCTGCAGTCTGAGACTCCTCCCCAGTCCTCCTTCCTTCCCTCTGTCCCTTCCCAGGTGTCAGACCAGCATCCGGATCTGAGGCTCTCCCTGCCCCCTCCTGCTCCTGCCCCTTTATACTTCACAGGTGTTCCCCCCAACACACAGTAAATCTCTTGCACGGCCAATTCTATCTTGGCACCGGTTTCCTAGAGAGCTGAAATGGAACATCAAGAGAACTAGGACCTGAACTCTCAGACTTTCCTGAGACCACGGTCTGCACTCTTCACAACTGTGCTATTTGTTAAGCCTAAAGCACAGGCCTAAGTTTGAGGACTCTCCATAGGCCCAAGAAATGGCCTGGTTAACAACAGCAACAAACCAAAAGCACGATGCTTGTCCTCTGCCGTTATTGAATCCTCTGATGTCATAGGAAAAACACTTCATTCGGAGCCAAGAGTCCTGCAGTTAGAGTAAACTTAAATAAGTCACTTATCTTCTTGGAGCCTCAGTTTCCCAGCTTTAAAATGAGGATGACAATTGTACCTCTCTTAAGAGTTGTTAGGAAGATTAAATGAGATGAGCATAGAAAAGAATTGCAACAGAGAGAACGATAATGCTACTAGTAGTTGAAAAGGAGCTCCTTACCCCTAGCCAGGTCATCTACACTCAGGGCCAAGTTCAGGTGTTGGGGGCATGATAGAAACACCAAGGTATCAGTTAGGATCATGTTTGCCTGTCAGCCTTCAGAAAATCTGGCTTAAACATATGAGAGTTAATTTATGTCACATAATAAAGAGTTTCGGGCAGGCAGCCCAAATCTATACAGAGTACCAGTGAAGCTACCAGAGACATGAATTCCTTCTGATTTCCTGCTTCATTCTCTTAGCATATGGGGCTTCCTCATGTCCACAGAATAGCTGCTGAAGCTCCATATCACATATCCACATTCCAGGTAGGAAGAAGTCACTGAGAAGGGCAAAAAGAAAAGTGTTCTCCCCTAATGAGAACCTCTCCAGAGACTTCTGCCTCTAGCTTGATCAGTTTCAGCTTTCCTAGGAGGCAGCATTTAGTATCCAGAGAATGTGGAATCAGACTGCCCAAAGAAGGTTGCTTCTGGGAGCATCGTTTGATCATCTCTGCTCTCCCTTGAGGAGACTTCCATGCAGAGTGACTTAGACAGGGACATCTTTAGGGTCTGCCAAGCCCTCAGCAGGTGTTCGTGATGTGCCTTGAGATCCCCAAATGAAAACAGCAGTGGGATTCTTCACTCTCCAGCCGGAACCACATCTGTGCTTTCTGTAGTTGTGAAAAAAAAATTTCTCAAATTTTCTGATAGAAGTAATATATACCCATAGCCAAAAGAGAAAACAAGAAAAAGCAAAGAAAATGCATTCAGATTTAAAGGAGAAAAAAATTATCTGGAGTTCCACCACCCAGACATGAGCGTGGTTAACATTTCTTCTAGACTTCTAATGTATTCCGACACATGCACTTTCCGCCCCCATACTGTACATATTGCCTCTTAATCTGCATCTTTTTCACTTAAAATATGGCATGCACACCTCGGCATGCCAATAAATATGGAAGAATGTCATCCCTTTTAAAGTTTGAACAGTAGTCTATGAATGTACCAGCATTAATTTACAGACTCCTTCTTAATGGACCTGTAGGTTGACTCAAATTTTTATCTGATTATAAGCCATCCTCTATTGCTACCCTTGCTTCTTATTTGACTACTTTAGAATTAATTCCTAATAGCGTGATTACGGGGTCATGGAACTTTAAAAAAAGATGCGATGCATAGAACTAAAGATGCTGCCTTCCAGAAAGATGCTAATTTACACACTCACCAGCTATGTTTGAGATTATCCCACACACCACTAAAACTGCTCACTAGAGAGATTGGATATACTTCCAAATTGCTTTTTAGCCATTTTTATTTTGCCTCCTCATCCTAATTCTTATTTTGCATTGCATGTTTCTATCTTTGTCCATGTTTTTAAAAACTGGCAATATATTGCAGCTATTTTTGCAAATACACAGCAAATATTTTTCCAGTTTTTTATTTGTCTTTAAATTATTTTACTTTTTATCATGGTAAAATGTACACAACATAAAATTTATACTTTCAACCATTTCTAAATGTATGTTTCAGTGGCATTAAGTACATCCCATCTTTGTGCAACCATCACCACCATCGATCTCCAGAACTTTCTCAACATCCAAACTGAAACTGTGTATCCATTCAACAACTTCCCATTCTCCTCCCCACCAGCACCTGGTAACCTCCGTTCTACCTTCTGTCTCTATAAATATGGCTATTCTAGAAACCTCAAATAAGTGGAATCATACAATATTTGTCTTTTTTGTGTCTGGCTTCTCCTAGCACAATGTCTTCAAGTTGCATCAGTGTTGTGGCATGTGTCAGAATTTCCTTCCCTTTTAAGTCTTAATAATACACCATTGTGTGTACATACTACATTTTGTTTATCCATTTATCCACTGATGGACACTTGGGTTGTTTCTACCTTTTGACTATTGTGAATAATATTGCTATGAACATGGTTGTAAATTTGTCTGTTCCTTTAATCCCTACTCTCAATTCTTATGTGTGTATATATACCCAGAAGTAGATGTCTTTAGCTTTTAATGTTGTCTATGACTCTTTCTGGCATGCAGAAACTTCACATTTTAAAGCACTTATCTATCAATCTTTTTCTGATTGCTTTGGATCTGGGTTCATTTCTATATCACTTTTTAAGACCTCTAGGTAAGGGTTCTATTTATTCATTGCTGTGTAATAATCCAACCCATCATTTAATGCCTTGAAAAAATAATCGTCATTTATTTTGCTCACAAAGCAGCAAATCAGTGGGGTCTGCCTATCTCTGCTCCTGCAGGGCTTCAGGTGAGGCAGCTCAACCGGGGGTGGGAAGAACCACTTCTGAGATGACTCACTCACATGCCTGGTATCTTGGTGCTAATTGATGGCTGCGAGCTCAGCCAAAGCACTTGACTGACAACTTTGGTTCCTTTCCATGACAGTCCCTTCAAGGGCTGCTTGGGCTTCCTCACAGCATGGCGGCTGAGTTTCAAGAGTGAGCATCTCAAGAGATGAAGGCAGAAATATGTGGTATTTTTGTGACCTCGCTTCAGAAGTCACACTGTCATTTTTGCTGTACTGTTGGTCAAGCAAGTCATAAAGTCCAACCCAAGTTCAGGGAGATGAGACGTAGATTTCACCTGTTCATGGAGAAATTGCAAAGTTCTAGAAGAGCATATGGGATGGGAAATATTGTTGCAGACATTTCTGGAAAATATAATCTGCCCAGTCTGCTCTTTGGACACAACAATTCACATCCCTCCCACATGCAAAATACACCCCTCCGAGACCTCCCCAAAATTCCTTCCCATTATAGGATCAGGCTCAGTATCAAGGCCTGGGATCTTATTATTTAAACCAGGTCCAGGTGCACAGGAGGTTCCTCAAGTGTGATGTCTTGGGGACAGCTCCTTGAGTATCCTTCCTGGGTTTGCATACACATCACTCCAATCACTGTCCCTGTCTTCACATGGCATTCTCCTTTCTCTGTGTCTCTGTGTCTTCATGTGGCCTTCCTAAGGACACCAGTCACTGGATTGAGGGCCTACCCTAACCCAGTATGACCTTGCTTTAACTAATTACATCTGCAAAGACCCTACTTCCACATAAGGTCACATTCTGAAGTTCCGGTGGACATGAATTTTGAGAG